>JAPMOQ010048027.1:295265-310373 GCA_026543055.1 Argiope trifasciata | reverse complement strand
CTCCAATTACTTCTTCGATCATCCCACTTTCAAAATGAATCGAGCACAAAGGCATTACAAAATCTTCTCAAGAATATTACAAAACACTACTTGATCTCTTGCAAAAACATCCACCACCAAACGATAATATCGGGTCCAAAACCAAGCTCCGAGGCGTCGCCGTTCTTTCTTGATTTCGCCAAACGATTAGAAATCTGCAAAGAGGATCGGTAGACCAATTAAAGGATCGCATCCACCCTCTGAGATACGAATCTGCATTTTGATTTCTTTTGGCAGTCCTATTTATAAATAAGCTTTGTGATAATCTTGTCGGAATTTGATGACTTTGAGGCAGAACACTGGAAATAGACCAGAATGGAACTGATAAGCCTTTCTTACTTTTACTCTGTCACGCATAAATTTCATATTCCATAAAACTGGAACACAGTATGCACATTTAAAGATGGAATGGGATTTGTGATAATGAGAAGTAGATAAGAAAAGGGGGTATTCCGTAATGTCTTTCCTGAAATAGAATGAAGATATGAATTTGGTCTTCGAAATGAAGAAAAAACGAGTTTTTTTTTAAAAAGTACAAGTCAGTTTATAGTCATATTCTGTAATATTTATGTCAGATTGCTTTTTTAAAAAAAATTATGCTATAGGTTAAGCTATAGTTCTTTAAAATGTTTATTTTTGTTACTTCTTTGTGTACGTATTATAGAGAAGGTAATTGCTGGCGTCAAAAAAAAAAAAAAATCGAATTTGAAATTGTGATGAGTCTCTACGTTTCAGACCATTCTGAAACGCATTTTTTGAAAAATGTACTTCTGTCTATTTGTGACATAAAAAAAAAAAAAAAAAAAAAAAAAAAAATCAGCTAGCATGATGATATTGATATGATCTTTATACCGATTTCGTTAATGTTTTTTTTTTTCAAAGGTTGATAGAAATCAAATTTTGAGCAAAATTCATTCATAGGGTCTGTCCGGCTATTTGAGTATCAGTTAATACGATAATTACAAAACGAAAAAAGTAGATAGTTAAAATTCTACACCTATTTAAAATCTATACTGTAAACATCCATCAAATTTTGTACCGAATCCAACATAGAGTTGAGCATTAATCGGGCATACTTTTAGAAACATGTAAACGCGATAATTCAGGAAAGCAATGACTTAAACAGATGAAATTTGGTATGGTATTTTGGGATGAATGTAGTTTTGAGTCATATTTCTGTTTTAGTTGATTCAGAAAAACATATTTAGATTATTATTAAAAACATGTTTGATTTAGAAAAACAAGATTCGATTTTTGATCAAATCGTCAAAAAACAAGGGTGATAGATTCAGTAAAAATTTTTAATTCATACTTAAAGTTAGTATTTCGTAACTATTTGAAGCCAAAAGTTAATATTTCATAACTATTTCCGACCATTGCGTACAAAGCGGTTTTCTGAGATGACTCATCTTCAGAAGGTTCTAGAGAAAGAAAGATTTCTCCTGCGTGTTTTCTTATAAAAAATATAAAAAGTATTGTATCTATCAAAGGAATTTGGAATGAAGATTTCTACGTATTCCTCACTTTTAAACCTCTTTAAATCGAAAAATAAAATTAAAAAAAAACATTTTTGGAAATTATTATAAGTATAATTTGTGACGCCAACACAAAAGTGAAAACAGATATAATTAGAATACGGGATATTGATTGTTATAAATTTTATGCTATCAATTCAAATTTATTTAAAAACGATCATTTTAATATCTATAAGATAATAGTATATTACTACCTCATGTGCTACCACATTGATTCTACGAAAAAAAATGTATGAGCACTCGTTCATGGCTACACCAAAAATTCACAATTTTCTGTGAAGAGTGGATGAATAATACTTTATTAGGGTTTGGTTTAGTTATATTAACGCTCCGTTTTTAAAGTAACACGAGGGCTATTTTGGGACGAACCTCGTCATTTTGAACCACGGTCCGATGACGAGGACGACACCTGAACTGGCACCCCCCTCTCCACACCAGCGAGAGGACGTTTGGCCTGACAGATTTAACGTGCAAGAGACCCCCTCACACGACGGTTCTTTGGTAGAATCGAGTCTCGGACCTGAAACCCTCAGGTTCCGAAGCCGGGGCCTTACCACAAGGCAACCGTGGCCCTACTTTATTAGGGAGTACGCGAAAAAGTTTTGGGGATGCCATATCCATTGTTTTATTTTAGTAACTTTATGAAGATTTATATACCTCGTCACCTGACGAAAATTTAAAATTACGATGTCCGTCCCAAAACAGCCTAGTGTTGGTTTAAAACGGGACTTTAATAAAAACTAAACTAAACTAAGGCAAGTTATCGAAAATCTGCCGGTGGGTTCGACTATATGCACGAAAGTTGAGAGCGAAAAATTGTGCTAGTTTCTATTCATGCAAGAATATTTGTTTCTTATTAAATGTGCATGCAACAATAGATGTGCGTCATGCGATAGAAAGTTTAACTTATGTTAATTGGATCATTGTCCGATAACTAATGAAAATATTATTTAAATTTCTCTACAACTCTATTATGTAATTCCAAAATTCCTTTCTGCTTCCATCCGATGCTGAACAAAATCTCTTCAGAAAACGAATAAATTCCGTTTCACTTCACTTTCTTTGAGAGCCATTGACGATTATGGAGCTCGAGGCTACGGGATGGGGCAATTGAACGGCCAATTTTCTCACAAGCGATTCTGAGAAACATGCGTTCGAATATGGTTCTAAGACGGGTGAGAACTTATTCTTCTTGGAACAGAATTCTATTCGATTTGCTCAGCTGTGGATTTTTATTTTCTGGAACGGCTCAGATTCACGTAATACGTTGCGTATATTTTTTTGCGGTTCATTTGATTATCTATTTTAAAGGATTTTTTTTTATTCCTTCTCAATATTCGATTTTATTGGTTTTTGGAACATCCAATAGTTCTTGGGAATACAGATATCGTCTTCATTGAGAAAAATCGTTCCACTGATTTTTATATTTTATCAGTTTTGTTTGATATATTGTTGATTCAGCTGCGACAGTTATTTAATTTCTTTAACCCTTAAATGATTTTTTTTAAATTTTTTAATAAATGAAATTTGAAATTAACCGGAAAATGGGTGTATTTAATGAGAAAAATACACAAAAAGCAAATAAAAATTTATTTATTTACTAACCGCCTTTGACAACTAGCCGGTTCGCTCATCTTAATGCTCATTAAAACATTAATAGTTAAACATTTTATGCAAATCCTACTTTCATAGCTTCTTCATCAAAATATTTAGAAACTTCAAATTTCGATAGTCATATATTTAATTCACTCGTAATACTATAAAGGCCTTCAGACGTAGCATAATATCGCTCTAATTTTCTGTTATCTCCTTTGTATTTAAGCTTTAAATTAAAGTGGAAATGATTGATTTGCAATTAATATAAGAACATTTTTTGCTGAAAAGATGCATTTTTTATTTAAAAAATATGAGTGCTGAAAACAGAGTCGATGAGTATTTAAACTTTAAGGGCACAAAAGAATATCTTTCTTAATTTATGTAATATCTCAAGTTTTCAACAAACTTTTATCGGATTCCTCATGAACAGATCGATTAATTAACAATGTTTAGTTTTAGATGCATCCAACATTAACAAAAATGAACAGATTCTTTTGAAAATTCGGTCGAAAGCATGTTAAGCCTAACTAAGTTAGCGTGGGAAAAAACTTTTGTTCATTTGACGGTGGAGAAATGAAAAGACTTTTTGTACGTAAATGTAAAATAAGTGTTTTTCTAAGGTAATAGTTTTATTAGAGTTGTGACAAAGTTTTAGGGAAACCAATCCTAAAAATTTAAAATTTTAAATAATTTTTAAAAATTTTAGCGTTTTTTGTTGTAATTTCCGGAAATATTATAGTACAAATAATTTTGCACCATCTTAGTTTCAAAAAATTATCCTTTCAACTATATTAAAGATTTTATGGTATAAACATATTTTTTATGTTTAATCAATTTAAAAGAAAGTATTTTAATCACATTTTCTAATATTAAACTTGAGAATAATGAACCAATATGAAACGAATCACGAGATTCAATAAATAGTTTCTTTCATTGCCATCCTGAAAGAACACACAAATCTAATATATAAAAATAAGCATTTATTTTTGTAGAATTGGATAATAAAAATAGAATAAATACTATTTATGATTCTCCTTTATACATCCTTCAATTTCAATGAATGTATTCACTGTCGATAAGAAAATAAATATCATTATTTCATTCTTAATTAAACAAGATAACCATTTCAAATTCAAACGATGTTTCCAAGATTATTTCTTCTGCGGCAGCAACCATAGAGCTGGGATACTGATATCAGCTTTATATATCAGCTCTATGGCAGCAACGCGTCCGGTACCATTAGTTGCTTATAAACGAAATTTTCATATTTTATTAGCAGTGATTACTTTAGATAGTTGCTTATAAATGAGATTTTCTTATTTTATTAACAGTGATTACTTTTGTCACTTTTTTCTTTCATTTATATTTTTTTGGCGTCCTTTTTCTTTCTGTTTGGCGTCCTTTTTTTATTATTCTCTTCTTGAGCACCATAGTTTAAAATCTTGATAGGAATTATTTTTATGATTTATGTAATTATAAATTTGGCGAGTTTTTATTAACTCTTTTCACGCGAATGGCATTATGAATATGTATTCAGTTCATTCGATGCTACTAAGAAGATCGACATCCGTACGCACGGCCTCCACACATAAATTTAATAATAATAATAAAAAAAAAAAACCTATGTTCAAGTTTTCTATTTAAAAGCTGCTGTTTCCTAAGAAATCTTTCAAAACGGGGATTTTACACAAAAAAGCTTTCAGGAAACCATTTTTTCGGGACTCTTTTGACACAAAAGGTGCGCTATTAAGTGTTCCGGAAATCCGTGCAGACGTCAGCCGATAACAATGAGACGTGTTCTTCACGAAAACCATCTGGTCCGGGACCACTTCTTCTGGGTGGAACAGCAGCTGGGTTGCGTGCCCCACAGGTGGGTCTGCTGGAAGGTGGGACATCCCGTGGCGGTCGCGTGCCCCCATCTGGTACAGCTGCTTGTCCCCATAGAGCACATCGGGTAGGTTCACCTTTTAGGTCGGGAAAGCAGAAATTATAGTGTGAACTCGGAGAGCAACTGATAATAAAAGTGTTTTACATGCTTGGCATTATCAAAATCTTTTAAACGATATTTTAATTGTTTTATTAGGGAAATTTAATTTAATTAAATATTTGTTGTCATATTGAAGACGATTATTATTTTCATGTCTCGATTCTAGAAACTTTAATAAAACATTAAAGATCTAAGGATTTTTCATAAGATTCTTATGATTTCTTATTTTTGCAGTTTTAGTATTTTTTTTTCCGAATAGGATTACTTTTGCTCAATTTAAAAAAAAAAATGAAAAAATATAATGTTATAAGCATTTTAAAAAAATAAACAATATACTATTATAATAAAACAGTCCATGGTTTTAGTATAAATTTTTATTCTGGTTAAAATAAAATTTTAAAAAATGATGCGCTGGTAGATTAAGTAAAATTTGGAATGTGTATCTCTTTTATATTTTTAATGTTTAAGTATTTCTGAGTTTTCTTCTAATATTCATTCAACTATTACTCACTCTAACTTCCCCATTTTTAATTTTTCAAAAAAGTTATTGTCTCAGTACGACAATAAAAATGTTTTATCCTAAATATTTGAAATAATTGTTATAACCATAGAGTGAGTACCCAGTCCCAATTATTGATCAGATTTTGATAGTTTTTATTATATATGATCATTTAATAAGCCTTTTTTTTTTTAGATATGAATAATCTATTATCACTTTTGCAATCACCCTCCAATGAGAATATACTAATTCATTGGACATTCTAAAAGATTTTTCTGCCATCGATAATATTTGGCACTCATATTCATTGAACTGTATTCGCCAATTTATATTTTATGTATGAAAACTCAGGGCTCTTAAACGGACACATATTTTTACTACTTTCAGCTTTCAAGATGTATCACAAAAAGTTCGAAAAAAAAACCTACCTTCAACAATTGGATGAATTAGTAATTTTAAAAAAATATTTTTATATTCAGTGTACAAATATAATTTAAACTATATTTTGTTGTGATGTTATTAATAAAGACTGATTAAGATGACTAAATTATTTCTGCTAATATGGTAGGTGAATATTTGGTCACCAAACGCCAATTTTGCACTTTTAAATTTAGATATTTTTTTTATTATCATAACATCTTTGAATCTTATGATCAATTTTTCCGCATAATCGCTGCCAAATAATGTCTTCTCATATGGAATTAAAGATTAATCGATGAACTCAGAATTAAATTCTAAAAATATTAAAATATTGTTTTATTATCGATAATACACAATTCAATGCAATCCATTGAACGTTAGTACTCTAGGAAATGAATGAAAAAAAATCAATAGCTAAACTCCATCTCCATAATATGAAACAAATCAAATTAAACAAAACACACAAACACATAAAGATACAAATAGCATTTGCAACAAAATGTCTTCCGCGCAAACTTATCTTCGCATTCAAAAAGAGTTCTTACCAAAACTTTTTTTTCTTAGCTCTAGCTTATTTTTAAGGAAGCTGTAGAACAATTATAGATACCATCTACAAACACAGAACGGAAGCTTTAAACCGTTTACACTATCTTTTATTTATAAATTCGAGTGGTTTAATCCTGTTATGACGGTCCACCGCTATTCACAGATCGCCATAATCCTATTAGCACGAACAAATCTATTTCAGCTGCCTTCTGGTATGCAGCATATGTAGTCGCCATTTCTAGTTTTTTGACTTTAAACAGACTTACGCAGATAAAATATCATATTATAGGTATTACATTTTAATTATTTTTTGGATTTAACACAATTTTTAAACTTTTGTGTCCGAACCTACTTAACTTTCGGCCTTGTTACTTCAGTTTTGCTTGTTTCTTAGGTTGGAGGTATGGAAATTGTTGGTTGTTAATCTGTGGTTCTTAACTGAAATAGACCGAAAATAATATTGGAGAACAGAAAAATCATGGTGTGATTAATAGTTTAAACTAGTTAATTTCACTCGCATTTAAATAAATTTTGTGCTCTTAACTTAGTGGAACATTAGTGCAGAAAATACTTAATTTCATATTTTAACATTTTATTACAGTACAGAAACGACCGCTTTCAATTATTCCGATTTTGCAACAAATCTACCATCTTTAAGTTAATATGTGAACTTAAATTGTAAAAGATCAATCTGTGAATATACTAGAGTTTCTTCTTATCGTATAAGATGTGCAAGATGTGCATACTTAAGTAGATTGATAGATAATGTATGACTACCTCTAATGAAGTCACTTTTCATAATCGAAGAGAATATTATTAATTTGTCCTTTTACAGACATGTCAGCTTAATAAATCCATAACTTAGCTACTAAAGTAATTAATATTTGTTTCTGTTTAGCATCTAAACCGTAGATTTTTATCAAAAATTTGTGCTAAATCAAATAAAGGGCTAATTGACTATTGGCATGTGCTTTTGCATGCTATATAAACGATATAACTCAAAAACATAAGGATTTAAACCAGTGATTCCCAAAGTGGTCTATATCGACCCCTAGGGGTCTATGACAACCTGCAAGGGGTCTACGTCAGCGAAAAAAAAATTTGGGGGTCCATGAAATGAAAATTGGGATCCAAGATAGTAAATCTCAACACATACACTGATAGTACCTATTTACTCAGAACTAAGTACAAACGAAGAACTTAAGGTTCAGTTTAAAAACGGATATCAGCAATTCTGGCTTCTTTGCAACATACCCGTTATTTATCCCGTATTATGGAATATAGCAAGGAAATTTTTAATCTCCTTTCCATCGTCAAACCTAGTGGAAAAGGGGTTTAGCGCTGTTACTAATCTCTTAACGAATAAAAGAAACAGACTGGACATCATTAGCCGAGGAGATTTAAGATTAACCCTTACAAAATTGATGCCAAATGTTGATAATTTATTGTTAAAGCATCAGGCTCATCCTTCTCATTAAAAATATTGACTTTTTGCTTATGTTAGTTTATTTTATGTTTATTACATAGATTTTACATAACAGATACGAAATTTTATTTTGAGTAGAATAAATTTAAATTCAATTAATAAATGTATAAATTAACATGTGTTTTTACTTTAAGTTTTTAACAGTAAACTTCACTACAGTTAGAAATTTACAGGAAATCAATATCAGGTAAGTAGGGGGTCTATTCAATACGGAAAAACATGGCAAGGGGTCTACGACACAAAAAAGTTTGGGAAACTCTGATTTAAACAAACATTTTGTTACGTCATCTTGTGACTACTGTTGTGGCTCTAAGCCAAATTTTCAACTGGTTTTAAAAAATGTGTACAAAATACATATTCGATTTTCTGATAATAGAATAATGTACGACCAATTCATCCAACGTATTTCAAATAATAATCTCAGCAAATGTGTATCTCTTTTCTGACAAACTATAGGAGAAGTCACAACAAACAGAAACTTCAAAAAAAAAAAAAAAATTTTTTTTTAACCATTCATTAGTAAACATTGTTGTTTTTTCCGATTGTCCAGTTTGGTGAATGAAAATCTTCTGTTTTGTAAATCTGTAAACATAATCTTCATATCTGTAAACTAAGAGCCTCTAAAAATAGAAAAAAGCTAGACTGAAATCAATATGAAAAGCTGGATTGAAAGTGCTAATTAAGAATCTGCATTTTAAAACATGACTAGTTTTAATTTTGAATTTAGACAGTTTGTTTGGTTTTCAAATTATAAAACTCTTTTTTTAATATTTTGTTAAATTAACTTCATATATCAGGCATTCTTTTACTTAATCCATATAAAAATTATTAATTTTCATTTTTCATTTTATTAACTTTGTGTGGTACATATATTTTTATTTACTTTTAATGATAATATATAAAAAATAACTTAAATAATAAAATTCTTAAAATATTACTCATAGCCCTTGTTCAATATTTTTTTTATTAATTCAAAATAATAACCTTTAATTACTTTAAGTCACAGCGGATGAAAAATTTCAAAACTATTTAAAGTTAGAAATTATTATTTTAAAAGACTTGTTCAATGAAATATAACATAACAAGTTAAATGAATACTTGGTATTTCAATATATTATAAATAATTAATTACTTTAAATTACTTAAAATTTCAATTCAAAATATACAGCATGTTTAATTATTTAAAATTTTAATAAACCGATGCAAACTCGCGTGATTGTTCTAATGTTTTGTAACTCTTAGAATCTGCATTATTTACAATTATAGCTGCTGAATAAACATGCAAATAGTTTTAATTGACCTGACTGCATCTTTTCCCTCAGCCCATTGATTGTAAGCAGCTGGCCTAGAAAGAATTTCAAACACTGGTTACTTTGCAAACAGGTGTTATTTATCAAATATCGGATTATGAATATTTCAATCAGCAAAAACATTTATATCTGGCGGGACATATCTAACTAATTGTATCAATTTTTAACATTTAGCAAGACCTATATAACTTTTAAATCGACATTTTCCCAATGATGAACTGCACTGATATTATTTTATATGATCTCGCCTTAAAAAATTGGCAGCTCAATTTCAAACCTCATCCTGAATTGATTCACTAAAACTGTATTCACATATCTATAGATATTCTAACTCTTTCATTTTGAGTTTTAATATTATTAGTCTCTTCAAACACAACTACGATCACATGAATCCACATACTTCTTTCTCTAAGGTCATAACTTTAACAGACAGAAGCAGTGTGTCTTGTCAAAAGATAACGCTTTGATTGCCAACAGACATCTTAATTCTTGGGCATGATGCCTATCGCTCCAACCAGACGCTTGTGCGTGGCGAAATAACATCTTGCAGATAATTTTTCTTGCTTTATTTTTTTACCCAGAAAAAGCACGCACGATTCGCAAGCGTGGAAAGAGTTGATAACAGGTAGGAACATTCCAAGCCCACATAACTGTAACCGCGTCTTTTGGGCCCAGTTAGCAGTCGAAACTGTCCGATAAAACTGTCTCGGACGTGGGGGACCCTAATCAAGATCATTGCCAAAGGATGCATGGCACAGATAAAATTTTGGAAACGCAATGGCATTTTTTACGCAATCCAACCATCTGAGATAAGAAAATGAATTACATTGTAAAATGAGAAAGTAAATGTAAGGCTCTTTTTTTTTTTCAGTCTGCGACTCAATGTTAAAAATTTATGACTTTTTTTTTTTTTTTTTGGTCTGACTTCTTGAAATTCAAATTTTTCTCGTGGGTTTATGTTTTTATATGTTATTGTGTTTGTTTTTAAATGCAAATGATTGACAAAAATAAAATATGCTTTACAGCCAGCTGGTATAGTCTTCCCAAAGCTTTCTCGCATACACTCTAACAAAGATATCAAAATGAACGCCTTGCATGGCACTGACATATAATAGTTACGAAAGTTATAGTTGCATGAATTTAGCATTTTTGCTACATCTATCATGTGATCATTGGGGATTTTTTTGGCGCATAATCGGTGGCATGAGGTTGTATTCCAAAATCGTATTTTGGGTTTTAGATGTGATTTGAGGCCAGGATAGCTCGGTTGATAGTGCTTTGGACTCGTGTTTGTTAGGATGAGAGTTCGGACCCACCAGCCTAAGACTGTATAGTGAAGAACGGATGAATCGGTTGATAGTGCTTTGGACTCGTGTTTGTTAGGATGAGAGTTCGAACCCACCAGCCTAAGACTGTATAGTGGCGGCTGAAGAACGGATGAATCTGTCGTGGTCACTAAGTCCTCCATGTCGAGAGTAATACCACTGGGATTGTTGTTTCATAGGTGATCTTTCTCTGATCCAGGTCTAAATTACAATCTGTAGATGAATGAATGAAATGTATGAATGTAGTCCGTCCCATAACAAGGATAGTGACTTGTGAGTAGCTAACTCGTGCGCTAGGCTGATATGGTGCTACTGAGATGTAAAACATTTGGATTAAATCGCAATGGCTCTTTAGTCAGCAGGCTTGACAATGACAAGTGCCATTAGAAACAGCAAAAACAACAGCATTTTGAATAATATTCTCTATTAGTTGGCTATCTATCGTTCTGTACATTCGCAATCCATATAAACACTGTAACTCAAAAGCTTAATGACTTACACAAATAAAATTCAGTAATAGGTTTTATTTCAAAAACTGTTGATCGGTTTAAATTTTGGGTTCAACTTTTCGAAAAAAGAGTGCTTTAAAACTAAGCATTATTTTTTCTTCATTACTTCATTCATTTTCTTCATTCTTTTTCCTTCTTTACATTAAAAATTACTTACATTACAATATTTAGATTATCCTAGAAAATTAGCAACATTATCGAACTTAAATTTCATGGTTTAAATTTCATCAAAATGAATTATGCATTGTTCATTCAATACTTCTGAATTAAGTCGTGGAAAGAAAACTTCTTCATTCATTCATTAGTAGTAACAAAATTCCTAATCCATACATTTCTCAACACAATGGCATTGTGAGTTTACAGAAGAAATCAAAAGCCAATAAATCAAACGGAACGCAACAAACACAAAATATGTGCTATCATATAGACGTTCTTTATTAATCGTTCGTAGCGTGAAAAGAACGAAAATCACTGATGTAAAAAATCTCATATGAGAAGGGTAATAAAAAGCAATAAATATGAAAAAAAAGATTTTTACCTTCATAGTACAGAGTAATTATAATAATTGTCAAGAAATTCGAAAGCTAGATTTCCATAAATCTTCCCTTTTTAGATCGTCCTGAGTTTGAGGAAAATATTTTTGGAAAATGTCTACCGATCTGTACTTTTAGAAATATGTGTATGCTATGATTCAAAAAAGGCAATTATTAAAATATATCAAATTTGGTATGAGATTTTGGGATTACAAATACAGTTTGTGTCAAATTTTTGTTTCAATCAGTTAAGAAAAACGCGTATAAAGCACAAATTCGATTTTCCGATGCTTTAAACTGCATGCCACTAATGAAACGCCAAGTATGACACATCGGATTCAGTAAAAATGTTAGGCAAAAAGTTTTTTTCTCTGACATGACAAGTTTATTAGACAGTATACCAGAAAGTGTTAGGGAGACCCCCTACAGCTTGTTTTTATTTTATTATTATTTTCCTGAAAAGACAGCTTTTGATTTCCTTTACTTCTTTGAACTGTCAATTCGGTTGTTAAACAATGATACTTTGTGACAATGTAAAAATGAAAAGAATCGATATTTCTTTGACAGTCAATACGTTTCGATTTCTGCACAATATACATATCAGAATTCTTTAGACCGGACCAAATAATAGCGACAAGGACGTCTTTCAAGGTGTGAGAAAACCATCTCCAAAAACATCCAGTGGAAATTTGACCTTACCTTGGAAGAACATGAAAAAAAATCCACCCAACCAAATATTCCATTGTCTTCAGGCGTACCTGTTACGAAATCACCGATCACGTACAGCTATTCACAAGTTCCAGCTACTCGCCTCATAGTGATTATTATTTCCGGCAAAAAAAAAAATCGATTAATTAGAGCTGATAGAGAATTCTTGGACCGTTAAGACCTCTTTGCATCCTGATGGATATTTAGATAAAGAGTGTTCGCGGGTTTCCAATAGCTCTTATCTAGGGAAATTGAGCATTTAACTTACCTTTTAAATGAACTGCAATACAGATTTTTTTTAATGCTTAAGAAGATTTTGTTTCAGCTTCTCATTTTTAGAGATTGGCATATTATTTACAAATTGTATAATGTAAAAGAAGGAATGGTCTCCCCGAAATTTTCTCTCATACTCTCTAATAAACCTGCCATGTTAGAGGTAGTCTTTCATTAACGTCCAATATCTATGAAATATTATCTTTTGGGGTGAATTCAGCATTTTTACTGAATCTGTCGTTTGATCTTTCATGAGTAGTTTGGTTGGTAATCCAGACATGGGTTAATAGCATCAAAAAATTCGAATTTGAGCTTCAGACGCATTTATCTCTACCCATAGAAACAAATTTATAACAAAACTGCACTTCTAATCACAAAATCTCATACCAAATTTGATATAATTAAGGAATCGGGTTTACATGTTTCTGGAAGTACAAACAGGCAGAAAAACAGTCAATCCTTTGTTAAATTTCGTTCAAAATTTGATAGATGTCTGTAGTATAGATGTTAAATATTACAAATCTTTTGAAAATGACCCGCACTTTAAGATTTTACTATATCAATTTGCCAAAATTTGCTATTTAAAATTGCTTATTTAAAATTTCCTAACTATCCTAAATTTTCTTAACTGCATTTGTAACTGCAATAATTATCATTTGTAAATGCATATGCGTTGTTTTATAATTAAAATAATATTAAATCCTATAACTAAATAAAATTTAGATTGTGTTAAAAAATTTGACTTTTATAAAAACTAATTTGCATAAAATTATTTTTAAATTACAATTTGTTGTTGTTACTAGCGCTCTACTGGGACTAAATCTCTTGAAAGTAAAGCGGAAATTAATATTTTACACTTTTCATTTGTCAAAATTGGCTATTACTACTTATACAGAAATTAAACTACCAATTAAAATATATTACGACCAATAAAAATATATTTGACATTGCCCAGAAACTTCCACTGACTGGAGAATTTAATCTGATTTCAACTGAGAATATGTGTCAGTGTCGAATAACATATAGTCAGAAGAAGAATGACTTAAGCAGTCATATGACTATAGAATTTAGACAGTTGAATCCATTTCAAAGAAATATTTGGGCAATTAAGAAATTTCCTAGACAAAAAGAAAATCACTTCCTTTTAGTTTCCTGACCACTGGCTTTATAGCAGGATGTCTGGAGATGTGGATTTTGATGGCAATTCATTTGTCTTCAAGAACCAAGCTGCGTGCAATCGTTATTTTTCCTAGACGGAATTAATTGCTGGGCATCGATTGCAATAGTTTATAATTTCCTTGTCAACTTCGATTTAAATCGACGATGAATGTCTTCCAGAATCATCTAAAAGAAGGAAGAACGGGCCATTAAAATATTTTTAATGTAATTTCAAGTATATGCGTTGATGTGGGAAAGTCCGGAATCGCTTCATTGGAAGGAAAATATGGCCACTATTTCTAACAATTACGTCGTCTTGATGTTCGTGGAAATCATTCAACTTCGTCAAATGTATTTCTGATTTTATTATTTATTTTTCGAATGTTATTAAACACTGAATATTTAATATTTAAATTCGCATTTTTACTTCCTCTTATAGGATAGGATAGGATATGGTAATTGTCTGGCGTAAGATCTTTTTCTAGGATGTGTTGCGCCGAAAACACAGGCTATTTATTGAGTTTTTCTATTTAATACCATAAAATCCGTTGTAAAAAACTTGTAAAACAGTAAGTAAAATATGAGTAAGTTTAAATTTCTGTAAAAATTCCTCGTAGCATAGAGAAAGTAAAGCGTCAAAAAACACTAACTCGTGATTTTGATGATTCTCTATGCTGTCGACCTCTCACGGTTCGTAAGGAAAGCACATTTTTGGAAAATGTCCGTTTGTCAAAAATAACTCAAAAAAACTTTGAACTAGACGAATGAAATTCGATACATGGTCATTACCCAAATTTGTATATTTCTATTGAATTTTTAACAACATTATTCCGAGGAAGTCTGTTCTGCTGTTCGAATATAAACGCGATTATTGTAAAACCAAGAAAGTCAGACGAATAAAATTCAGTGTACAGATTTAACATCTATATTGTCGACACCTATCAAATTTTGAACCAAATCCAATAAAGGATTGACAGTCTTTCGGTGTGTTGTTTCAGAAACATATAAATGCGATAACTCAAAAACAGAATTTCAAAATATTAAATTTAATATGGTATTTTGTGATATATAGTTTTGTATACATTTTTTATTTTTGATAATATAGTTTTTTAACAATTTTTATTTTTGATAATATAGTTTTTTAACAATTTTTATTTTTGATGATATAGTTTTTTAACAATTTT
>JAPMOQ010048027.1:268088-281554 GCA_026543055.1 Argiope trifasciata | reverse complement strand
ACTTCCTCTATAAAATTTTGGACGGATTTTCCTCATACCATCCTTTGCGAATGGCACGTGCTTTGCGTCGCCAACTAAGTAGTATTTGTAGAATTGCCAAAGGTCGCGGCGGCACCTTAACTGACTGTCCAGATTTTGTCAGTTGGACAAATCGAGAACAGGAAAGTCTATTTTGAGGTCAATCACAAATCAATTTATTTTAAAATTAGAAAAGATTTCCTTTCGGACTCCGGTATGGTTCCTTGATTTTGATGTTTTCCCCCTTCTCGGATTCATTTATTGAACGAATTTCGAGAGTTATTTGATTGTCTTTAACATTTATTTCATTAAAACTGCTTGCTTTAAGATGTTTTTAAAAAAGCCTAATGTGCATCGCTTTTTACAGATTAATAGTAAATATAGTAAATTAGTAATATTAAATAAATTAGTAAATATATAATTAGCAAAATTAATAATATTAAATAAATTAGTAAATATATAATTAGTAAAATTAGTAATATTAAATAAAAATTATGATTGAATTACCTATTAGATAAAACGTGGAAGAATTATTTGATTGATAATATGCATCTTAGTATCATAACAATTTTCTTGGTGTTGCTATGCAAAAAAAAAAAAAAAAAAAAAAAAAAAAAAAAAAAAATCACAAAGTGTGTCTCAAATGTCAAACAAGAACATTTTTACAAAATAAATTGTCGTGTAAATTATCTTTTAGATTTTATTAAAACGTATCAATCTCAAACGTCTATTTTATCTGCTGTAGAGAATTTTCAGCTTATTTTCTCATATTTCTCTATTATTTTTATTGTATTCTGTATAATTTAAGAAAAATATTCGAGAATAGTAAATAAATCATTTTAAAATAAAAAGATAAAAATTGAAGTATAAGATCGCAAATTTCAAGCAATCATGCGAGAACATTATTATTTTTGTCATTATTTATCTTAATAAGATTAGTAAACCATTACCAGTTTAAACAGGTTTGAAATAATCGCAAGACTTCTCTCTCTCTAATATATATATATATATATATATATATATATATATATATATATATATATATATATATATATAATTTTTAAAACGTTAATTTTTAATTTTTCTAATTGGTAATTTAAGTTTTGGAGATCAATGGATTTTGAGAGGGGGAAAAAAAAAAACATTGTTTTTCTAAATATTGATGCGTGCGAAGTCTGATACTGATGTGTTTGTCTCAAACCGGTTTAAACTGGTTGACAACTTAAATTAATTAAGACAATTCGTTAGGTTTCCGAGAATAAATAATTTGAAAATCAAGTTGTTAGTTGGCAATAAATCACCAAATATGACAATCTTTTTCATTATTTTCTATAACCCTAAAAGCAAAAAATGGATGCCTGAAAAGTGATAAATCGTGAATTTGTTGCCTACGCATTTTGAGACTTCAAAAAAACCTCAAACCAAAATAACGTCATGTTCTCACATGATAAAAATTGTTACTGAAAAAAAATTTACATAGAATTCGAGAATCGTTTTTATTTAAACTCATTTTCAAAAATGGCCCATATTTAAATAGTCTAGAAAATTTTGTATTCTATAGAATAATGTTTAACAATTCAGGCATTACTATATGAAAGAATCAGTTTAATCTTTATAAACACAGCTCAAATATCTATTTTACATCTTATGGAAACTTGGTCCGTGTGAAAATTTAAAACAACATTTCTGGAAAAATTTGGTATATCCGTAATATGAGTCATCATAAGAATTAATACGCATACATAATTAGCTGAAAAATAAAAAAAATTACGTTTTCATTCATAAACAAACGGAGCGTGTTAAAAATGATGTGTATGTAAAACATTTCTTCACACTATTCTCATTTAAATTCCCTAACATTCATTAAAACGATAAGCTCGATTGATGTTGTAAGTTAATATCATCGTTAAAAATGAAGGATCCGTAATTGAAAAAAAAAAAAAAAAAAAGATTATAGAATAAAAGTAGACAAAAAACCTTCATTATTATTTTTGAACAAGGAGAAATCGTTTGCACTGCTGCCATCATAATAACAACAAGAAAAAAAATAATCATAACGAATTCGTGCGTTATCGTCATAACCGGAAGCTTAAAGAACGGCCATTTTTCTATTCTTCTATAAACCTTTGAAAGTTCTTTAAGAATGAGAAATGAAAAGAAGGATCTAATTCCTAATATGTCACCGCCCTCCAAGAAGAAAAAAGACTTTAAGAATGTCTTTTTCTTTTTAAAGAAATACTACAGCATTTTATTGTTGCCATTTCTTTTTCCTTCGGAGTTCTTTTTCGAGTAACGCACGCGAATAGTTGGAGCATAAGTCAGGTGATCGCGTAAGCCGGCTTACTGGAATAAATTTGGAACTGATAGGGAGTTTTGAAAGAGAAGACATACAAATGCGGCTCGTGTCTGGGATATTATTCTGTAAAGGATTATCGCAGTCATGCTTTCTTTTTCATTTACACATTTCTAAAGATAGTTCGCCGGTTTCTCAAACAGATTGGAGTTGTATTTCGATGGAGTGTAAATGTTTTTCCATTTGCAATGTTTCGTTTTTGTTTCTGACACATTTTCGTCCATTGTAAATACAATAGCTAAAAAATTATGATAGTATTCACTCTTACAAGAAATAAACAGTAGTTTTTAACTATTGTTATATTACGAAACAAAATTACAGAAGAAAAAAAAAAAAAAACTTTTTTCATTTTATGTGTACGAAACGTAGAGTAAGTATTATCATTAAAAAAAATTCAAAATTAAGATTTTTACTATCGTTACAGTATAAAACAAAATTACATAAGAAAAAATAAACTTTTTTTTTTTTTTTTTTTCATTTTTTCGTGAACGAAGCGTAGAGAAAGTATTATCATTAAAAAATCGAAATCGAGACTTTTACGAATCTGTAAATTTCAGGCATCTTAAGTTCGAAAAATATAATTTTGCAATTATGTCTGTCTGTGAACACAACTTATCTCTTTCAATTAGACAGATGGAATTTGATATGTAATTTTTATCTCAACTATATATTCTAACAAATTTTGGATAAAATCCATTCAGGGAAAGTCTGTTTGTTTGTCCGAATATAATTTGACACGTTATAAAATGAATAGAACTTGGGCTGAAAAAACTTTGAAGACAGATTTATTATCCAAAGGGGAAATCGTTCAGTTTTGTGCCCAATCCATCTCCTTGTTAACCGTGTGCCAGTCTGTGCATTTGAATACATGTAAACGGTACTTTTCCATTTGTCAGGCTCAGCAAGAAATCGCCAAACAATGTAGAATTCCGCCAAACTTCTTACAATGCTTGACGATTTGGCTCGCGTTTGGGTTGAAATTGGCGACCGCATAACTGAAAAGTATGTTAACTCAAACACTTAAATAAATGAAATTTGGTATGATATATTTTGATACCATTTGCTTATAATCAGTGCGAGTAAAAACATCGAAAATGCGTATTGTAAAGATGGGTTGAGTAAAAATGTTAGATTCATGCGAAAAATCTATATTTCAAACTAATATTCACCAATGTCATACAAGACACTCATGCCCTTACACAAGGTCCACAATATTGTGATCGAAAAGGGAGATAAGACTTTTTTCTGACAGTTTATAAAAGTACAATAAACTGAAACCTTAACAAAATACATTAAAGAAATGATGCCAGGAAAAATAATATTAAATATATGAAATGTTAAAGGTTGTCAAAGAATTTGTCAGAAAATAATTAATTTGCAATACAAAGTACCAAAAGAATCTAAAATCTTCAAGAATGCTAGTATATTTACCAATATTTAGGAGATCTATAATTTCTGGAATATAAACTTACTTATAATAAAAATAAAAATAATAATTAGCGTTGTTAAAAATCATCTAAAAGGCAGCAGCTTATAAAATTTAAATAAATTGGCGTCTTAAAAAATCTATTAAATAAAAATAATATCAAACAGGAGAAATATTAAATGTTGCAAAACATTTTGTGTCAATTATTTTCGAACAAAGTACGAGAAAAATTGAAACCCTTCAAGAATGCCAAATTAATTGAGATTATAATTTAAGATTATTAGATGTATAATTTCTGGAATATAAACATGCAGCATTAATAAGTAATTCCTCTTCCTAAAAAAAACCCTTAAAAAAACATTTTATCCATTAACATAAAAAAATACATTAAAGAAACTGAAACAAATAAAAAGAATACTAAACAGAAAATATCATACATATTGAAAAATCATATGTTGCAATATCTTTTGCGTTACAAATCAATTATTTTCGGACAAAGTATTTGAAAAATTTAAAACCTTCAAGAATGCCAGTATATTTACCAGATTTATAATTTCTGGAATATAAACGTACAATATAAAAAAAAAAATTAATTTTGTTAAAAATCCCTTAAAATATCACAGCTTATAAAATTATAATAAAATGTAACTAAAAGTATATTGAAGAAACTGATGCAAATAAAAATAATATTCAAAAGATAAAATATTGAATATAAAAAAAATTGTTATAAATCAATTATTTTTGAACAAATTACTTGAAAGAATTTAAAACATTCAAGAATATCTAAATATTTATCAGATTGTTTCTGGTAAGAAAAAAGTACAATGTAAGTAAAATAAATGTTAACTCACCTCGTTGAAAATTATTTTAAAGAACGTTAATTCATGTCGGATTTACACTCGGCCAGTTATAAAAAAGCAAATAGACAGCGCATGCGTAGAAAGGCATGCTATTCGGTTTATGGCAAGTAATTGTCCATTACAAGGAGCTGTAATCTTTTCTTAATGCATATGTGTTTGTTGAATATGGCCGTTTTCTTGGCTTGACAAAATTGTTCACTTATCACAGATTAATTTCGATTTAAATTCAATTTCCCCCTATAGTTTTCCAAATTTAAGTAAGTTGATATTTTTTTTATTTTACCTTTTTGTGTGTGTGTGTGTAAAAATTCATCATTTTAAACTGATAAGCAGTGAAAAATAAAAATTTATCGACGCCAATTCCAATCAAAATCTTATAGTAAAACCACTGAAGGAAAAAATTTCTGTCTCTTCTGTTTTTGTGCTGTGGCTGACGTGTTCCTTGTCACTTATGCTTTGTGCGTAGGTTATGCCTCCCGTATTGAAATAAATCGAAGTTTTAACATTTCAAAAGTTTCTTCTATTTGGCCACACAATTGCTTATATATATATATATATAGATATAGATATAGATATAGATATATAATTCTAGATATGGAGTTTGAATAAAATCATGGTATTTTATAATTATTTTTTTACTGTATTATTTTTTTGTAGTATTTTTAGTCTCATAAATCTTTTCCTGGTGCTTTTATATTCAAATGAATTTTTCATTTTCCGTATATTTTGCTTTTCAGCATAATAAGAACTCACAATACTTTCCCTCTTTGTTTATTACAGTAAGAAAAAAAAAAGATTGTAAAATTTTCCTTATTCCAGTTTCTATTGTTGTGAAAACATATTTGTTCATTTCTTTTCCCTCGCTGATAACAAAAATATTACAAAGAGATAAAATGGCCACCACAAAATTGGCAATAAAAGACCTGGCAACTACATAGCTTTACTTGCTGATTTACTGCTATTATCTTCTCTGATGTCTTTTTGAAGGGTGGAGCTCTTTAAAACGAATCACCACCACTGGTTTCGTATGTCGAATCTCCATTATTTCTCGGTCTTATGTATCTGACAAAGTGGAATATCCGGTTGTTTGACCATTTAAGGATTGTTGCAGTCTGATTTTGCTACAGATGAGTCAGATTGCTACAGTTACTATACCAGCCGGCTTTAACTAGTTGATTAGTCAGGATTAATTATTCGCTAAATGTCTCAAATAAAAATTTTGTGTAATTTGGTCTTAACTACTTTCACGGCAAAATATTTTTAAATTACTTTTGTTGATTTAGAAGACTTTCGAATCACTCTGTTTATTGCTGTAAGCGTTTCCCTATCTATCTATCTGTCTGTCTGTCTGTCTGTCTGTATCTATATCTATATCTATCTATCTATCTATATATCTATATATATATATATATATATAATAAATTACATCCATTTATATCACTTGGATGATCAGCAATGGTTAAAAATGCCCTTAATATAAAATTTTTATTCCGTTATAAATTGTGAAAGTTGAGTCTAGATTGCAAGTGCAAGAAATTTTGAAATTTTTATTAAAATCGCACCTGTTATTGAAATTGATCCAACCTTTAAAAATAAGCTGATATCTAAGTTTGTGGGAAAAGAAGTGCGAATAGAATTTTAATAGCAACAATGAAATAATATATTGATGAAAAATACGCTTAAAATATTATTTATGGTTTTTTTTGTTCAATCTTGATGATCAAAATATCATCAAGTTTTGAAAAAAAAAATCTTTAATCGCCCTTAAAATGCAAACTGAAGATTTTGATATATCTCTATATTTTAGACATCATTGAGTCTGAAAAACATATTTTTAGAATTATATATGAATCTGAAAATCAAATTTGAGCTTTAGATACATTTTTCTCAACTGACTGAAACAAAGATTCAACTCAAAACTTCAGTTGTATTCATAAAACTCAGTACCGAATTTCGCCAAATTTGAAACATTTCTTGATGACCGCGGTGACCAGGTAATAAGGTCTCGGCTTGGGAACCGGAGGGTTTCAGGTTCAGGACTCGATTCCACTGAAGAACCATCATGTGAAGGGGGTGGTCTCTTGCACGTTAAATCTGTCCTGCCAAAGGTCCTCCCACTGGTGTGATGTGGAGAGGCAGATGCCAGTTCAGATGTAGTCTTCGTCAATTGACGGTGATTCAAAATGTTGAAGTCCGTCCCAAAATAGCCCTAGTGTTGCTTTACAACGGGACTAAACTATATATATATCTAAAATATAACTAATAAACTAACTAACAATATATAACTAAACTAAACTGAACTAACTAAACTTGACAAATTTCTTTGCGTTTTTGATTCATTGCGGTAACATGTTACCGAGAGATGGACAATCCATTTCTAAATTTTACTCAAAATTTGATAGATGTCAACACGATGGATGCGAAATCTGAACACTGAATGTTATCCATTTAGCTGTCTTTGTTTTGTAATTATTGTGTTAACTTGTAGTCGGAACAGTCGAAAATACTGACTTCCTTTGAAAGGATTATGCTCAAAATTTGATAGAAAATGGTAAATTTGAAGTAAAAACTGTATATTAAATTTGAACAGACGGATAGAAAAACAGTCAAAACGTTGTTAACTTTCGCTCAAAATTTCGTAAATGTTAAATCTGTGTTCCGAATCTTATCTAACTTTCTTCGTTTTGTAATTATCGCATTAATTTTTAATCGAACTGTCTGACAGGTGGATTTTCTCTTTATATATTTTACTCAAAATTTGATAGAAATCTGCAAAATGTGTGTATAGACCGTTTACTAAATTTCAATTGTCTAGCAAAGCGTTTTTATTGTTTGTGACAGACAGAAAAACAGATGGACATTTTCGAAGAAATGTATTTTTAGAACTCAAGATGGTTTAAAACAATGGTTTAATTTAGTTATATCAACGTCCCGTTTTAAAGCAACACGAGGGCTGTTTTGGGACGGACCTCGTCATTTTGAACCACGGTCAGATAACGAGGACGTCACATGAACTGGCACCCCCTCCCCTCTCTACACCACGCCACACCAGCGGGAGCACTTTTGGCCTGACAGATTTAACGTGCAAGAGACCTTCTCACACGACGGTTCTTCGGTAGAATCGAGTCTCGAACCTGAAACCCTCCGGTTCCGCAGCCGAGACCTTACCACAGGCCACCGCGGCCTTAAAACAATGGATATTGTCAAAATCGAGAGTTCGAATTTTTTTTACTTTCTCTGTGCTTCATTTACGAACAAAGTAAAAAGGCATCCAACATTTCATTTTTAGAATTCTAGCGAATTTTTTTCTTCTATTTCACAACGATTTCGTACAAAATCTTTAAATTTTGAAAACATTTGGATAGGATATGACATGAATAGAGAATTTTAAAAATTTGAAATGATTTCATTTGCTTTGAGAATCGAAATCTTTGCGGAGATGGCATATTACATTTCTAAATTTTCAAAAATTTAAAAATGTGAATATGTGGTTTTATCGTTCGATTTTAAAACTTGTCTTTGCTATATCCCTTTTAATCTTCTCTAAGCTTGGCTTGGAGCATCTTTCCCAGATTTTTGAAAAAATGGAACAAATTAGTTACGTTGGAAGATATCAAATAATGCGTAAGATTTTGAACATAATGATTCTTTAAAAAATAAAAAAAATCTCGGTGAAAAAAAAAAAAACCCAGAATAATTCTACTTTTAGAGTCTGGCAAAAAAAAAATGGATTAGAAGAAAATCTAATTTCAAAACTTCTTTTTATATTTGAACAGATTACAAAAAAAAAGAAGAATTAATGACTGTAATACAAGTATATGTAATAGTAAAATTAAGGCTTGGCTTTATTTCGTTCCATATTCTATGAATCATGCCTTGTTTGGAGTCAGAGTAGAAAAATTATCATTATTAAATTTCAACTAAAATAAAAATCTGTAGATAATTAAATTCTATCATTCAAGAAACTGACAAACACTCGATTTATTTTTAACATCAACAAATCAGCTGTAATTCTTTTCCATCAAAAATGCAGTTTCAAATGGCAGGTTTAGTTATATAACTACGGCTTAATTTGGTGCTTTGTATGACAGCTCAGTGTTCACACTGATGGTCGGCCATTTTCATTTCGTCCATGTTTAGTTGTTGCCTATTAAACATTCTTGTATTATGATTGGCTGTTATAATTCTTCTGCCATTTTTCTCTTTCTTGAAAGAGAAAGAGACGTGTTTCGAATTCTAATTTCACCCAGAGTCAATGCCACACCTGCAAGCACATCTGTTTTATTAGAATTTTGCTTCAAGTACTTTTTTTTTTATCTTCTTCATGGTTTGTAGATTTCCTAAAGGAATATTGAATCTTAAGCTCTTCACCCAAGATTAGAGTTGAGAATTTTTTTTTTTTTTTTTTTCTGTTCTGTGATGACAAGAAACGAGCATCTTTTGGAAAATCTATAACAATGTAATATCATGTAATTACGTTGTCAAGGAATTTCAATTTTATGAAATTTTATTTAAAACTGACGGTTAAAATTTTAACTTTTGAAAATAAAAATATGAAAGAGAATGTGTTTTCTGCATTTATAAAAAATATCTTTGGTAATAATATCCATCTGATTTTTAGAATTATAATTTTACGAAATAATAATAATAATTTTTATAATACAGCGTGAGTACAAGTGATGGACACGATTTTTAAAAAATCATATTTTCGAAAATACTTCACGAATCAAAATTAAATGATACATGAATTTAAAGAGAAATATACCAACTTTTTTTTTCAGTTTCTAATGTCTGATATGTGACCCTTTTGTTATGCAACATACATCCAATCTATAATACAGTTCATTCCATATATTTTGCAGCATTTTGTTTTATTTGTTATCTTTGACATAATCACACAAAAAGAAATTATTGAGACAAGACATTGTTTATGTACCACCAATGCCGGAAACACTGTCAGAACTTTAAGAACGCATTTGTGCAGCATTCAGAACCGTTTAAAGAGTAATGTTGCAAAATGTTTGGAACGAGCTGAATTATAGATTGGACGTATGCCTTGTAACTGGAGAGTCCCACATCGGACATTTTAATTGAAAAAACTTGGTATATTTTTCTTTAAATTCATGTATCCTTTATTATAATATGTACAGTAGTTTCGAAATTCGATTTTTTAAAATCGGATCCGTTATTTGTACTTACCCTGTATAATAATTAATGAAACACAATTACTTTATCAAATAAAAAATTTAAAAAAATCAATTGATTTCTTCTAAATTTTAATGTGATAGAAATTAAATAATTTAAAATTAAATTCCACAAAGTTAACTGATTTTCTTGAAAATATTGCAAGAAAAGTATATGTACCAACGTCTGGTTTAAACTTCACGAGGCCGTAAGCTATTTGAGATATAGGATTACGGTTAAAGTTAGTTCTTATATAGGTCCATTTTAGTAATATATATAGTACCACATTTGTTTCACTGGGATGATTTTTAGAACACTCTAGTAAATGGATGCTCTAAACTATAACTTTAGTAGCTTATACATAAAACTGGAACCACACATATCGTAATAAAAATAAAATCGAAAATCAATGGAAATAATAATACAACACGACTTCCTTTTCTAGTAAATTATAACTTATGGGGGTTAAACCTCCAGATCAGTATGACTGACTTCCTCTATCATGACTCAATATGACTTTACATTGGTCAGTAACTCCCAAGAATCACGTTGTGATCACTATGTAATTCACTTTCCAAATAGTTATGCATTTCTGCTAGTGGTAAGAAATTATTACATTTATTATTAAAAAAGTTATTTAAATTACATGAACAGTTAATTGAATTAAACAGTTGAATTTTCATCTTCTAAAAATGAAATCAATTTCTAAAATAAAGATTTTCTGGTAGCAGAGATATGTAAATGTTTGAAAGCAAAAATATATTATTCTAAGATGTTTTGAAGTCAAAATTGAAATGAATCAAAATTTCTTTTTTATCTATTTTGATGAAACGCATTTCATGTAATTTACCGACATACTGGTAATAGCATTGAAATAAATTCGGCGAATATTAATTCATTTGCCCTAACTTTTCATTTTTGGTTATTTCGACTTGAAACAGAAACAATCGACTGAAAACCATTTTTTGATGTTATTCAATTTAGTAAGTAAATAAATAATATTGTCTCGGATTTTCCACCGAAACAGGCATGTAAACAGTTCGGTCTTGTAAACTGTTGCCAAATGGCGATTAGAAAATAAGTCTATTTTACATACACGCAAAAGTTTTATAAATAGAGATTGCAAAGTCTTATAATTTTTTTGCAAATTGAAAAATTCTGTAATTTTTCTTAAAATTAATTTAAAAAATATTACCAACTAGAACATTTGTTTATCTTCGAAATTTTTACATATTTCATTAATCATATTTCTTGAGATTCTAATGTGTAACGTATTGTTTGCTGATGGATTCTAAAATACATTTTTGGCATGCACTTGTGTGTGTGTTGGCGCTCTATAGGCCAGACCATTTGACTTGCAGCTACCAAATTTGGCACCTGCACACCTTGGAGGTCGGGAATGTGAGCCTGGGGTCACTTTTTTGACTTCTTGATTAGAATTTTAATTATTAATTAAAAACTAACAGTCCTGCCAAAGATATCTTCATTTATTCCAGGTACACAATGTAAATAAATTGTTTCTAGATTAGTTGTGTGCTTTTGTAATTAAATTGTACTTATTTTAGTTATATATTTTTCTTATGTGCTTATTGTTTTAAGTACATCGTTTTTTAACTAGTTTTTTCTTACGCTTACGAGGGTAGACGTAACACGCTTTCAACAGATTATTTCAGAAGATTCCGTTTTTTTTCTTAGTATTCGATGCATTTAAAATTTAACATTATTAATCAATTGATCTATTCATGATGAATCTGAGAAATTTGTCTTGAAAAATTCTTGAGATATTACATAAATTAAGAAAGCTTTTTTTTAATGTCCGTAAGCTTTAAATGCTAAGATTCTGTTTTCAGTTATATTTTTAAAAAATGCTTCTATATTAACTACAGATTAATCATTTCCACTTTAATTTAAAACATAAATTCTACGGTTGATAACAAGAGATTAGAAAAAGAGATATTAGGCTGAAGGCCTTTATAATGTAATAAGTGAATTATATAACTATTGTGGCCGAAAGGCCTCCAAAATTTTAATTCTGTCAGGTAGACTATTAAAATCAATAAATCATGCCAATTTAGCTAAAAATACATTTAATGACATTAAAGGACATGATTTTCAAGTGGATAAAACTATTTAGGACAATAACATTTAACATATACGCATTAAAATAATACTCGGGGACTACATCATGCTTTATCTCGCTTCCAAGACATGGACTGATTGTTCATGGCAACGACCGATAGAGCGCCGAGGAAAACAGTTGCGGTTACAGTAAGGTTAAACTATCAAAATTTATAGCCTTAAAATGTTTTGATGAAGAAGTTATTAAAATAGAAGTTACATAAAATATTTAATTATTAAAATTTTAATGAGCATTAAGATTGGCGAACCGGTAGAATTGGTAGCCAAAGGCGCCTATTTTAACAATAAAATAAATTCCGGAAATGCGAACGACTTTCCATGTGTCACTCGTAAATGAGATAGATGGTCGAAAAATGGTTGTCACAGAATACTGAAACGAACAGTATTTAATATGAATTTTCTGTAATAGCATCAATTGCTTTAGGAATTAATTTAAAACACACACACGCAAAAAAAACAAACAAAAAAAACAATGGTTATATCGTTGATTCTAATTCGAATATGCTTAATTTGCATGTAGGTTAAATGATATCGATAACAAAATGCTGAATATTTGTCATAAACCTGTTATGTTTGTTACAGATATGTTTTTTTGCTTATAAATATTTAATTAATGCAGAAATTTTTAACAAAATTTTGTTTAATCGCTGTCACAGCCTGAATGCAACATTCTTTAAATGTTTTTGTAGCTACTCTGTGAGCTGAATGCAGTAAATTTAAATATATTAATTTTAATTATTCATTATTAAAATATTAAATGATAAATATACAGATTAAAACAGATAAAAAAAATCGTTTGAAACTTTAAGTTTTTAGTCGGTTATGAGTTGCATTATTCAAACAAATGTAAAAAAATCAATAAACCATTATATAAACAACTAATAAATATTATTTAATAGAACAATGGAAATTTCATTAGTTTCGTTTAAGCTAAATTTTAATTTATTTACATTTTTCTCTCTCATTAGTTATGGAAATAAAAGTTTTTTGTTCGAACATGTTTTAAAAATATTTATTAATTTCAGAACTTCGAAATATGATCTTAATTAGCTAAAATGTTAAATTACTTTGAGATAATTGTATTTTTGTCATTTCAGTTAGCTTGAAAATGTCAGAATCGTTCCTTTGTTGAAATATGTCAACGACAATAAAAAAAAAGTTCATAACATTTTCAATTTGCAAGAAATGACACTTATTTCTTCAGAGTACATGTAATACGTGATGTTTTTTTTTTTTTTGACGTAAATGATAGTAAAAACATGTTTATAAATTGTAGGGCGAAGTACATGAAGATAAAGTACAAATGAAACAAGATAAATGATAAAGAATTCAAGAACAATGCGCAAATTGCTAGGAAAAAGTTTGCACATATTAAATCTTTTGAACAAATTAAATTTAAATCATATAAGTTCAATAATTACTACAAGTTTATAAATCACGAATAAAAGTTAAATAATACATAAATATAAGTTATATTTAATTATTT
>JAPMOQ010048027.1:189746-267633 GCA_026543055.1 Argiope trifasciata | reverse complement strand
TTATAGTTTTTAATACTTCACAATGTTAAAAAAATGAAAGTTTCGTGTTGTTTTTTAGTCGATCTCTTTTAAAGAATAGATAGAGATGGAGCTTATTTTATAGTTCAGGAATTAAATAATGTATTTCTTAAGCTATCTGCAAATCATTTGATAAACTTATAAACTAAAAGATATTTTGCTTTATACTTGTTTTTAGACCAATAAAAATCTCTTTTTCCCAATTTTAGAAACACTTTTGTCTCTTAACTTATATGTTTTGGTTTCGAAGATGTTTTTTCAATTTTTTTGATGCAAATATTAAAAAATCTATCTATTATCGAAAGTTTTTCTTTAAAGAAAATAGCATCGAACGCAGTCATAAAATGCCGTTTAGTTTGTTTCAGTTACGTATACATGCAACTAGTTCTGACAAATGTATATTATACAGAAACTTTATGAACAGCCTATATTTATTGATAAAAAGCATATCAAAGTTTAACTGCTGTCGCAATCAAAAGATTATTATCTCTTAATTTTTTTTAATTCGTGTTTAATAATAGCACAAAAAAGAATTTCATAAAAAGAATTTAAAAAATATATCCTCTTAAGTATATCCAAATAAAAAATAAAAAGATTAAAGTTGATTGCTATATGGCTTCTTGCAATCTATCTTCGTAAAATACTGCTTATGTACAGGAAAAGGATATTTTTAGATGGAATCGTAAGATGAGTCTTTTAAAACATGCACTCTAAAAGAAGTATTAACAGTTGTTTATGAAATCTTGAGAACAAAATTACTGTCATTCAGGTTATTTTTTCCAACAACAGCTGAACGAAATGTTCGGAATTTTGATCTTCTTATTAAGAGATTTAAAAATAAATATTTACTTTTTCTCAAAAATTCGTCTTTCTTTAGGGAATAAATTGTATTTAAATTATGGTATATAACATATTTTTGGTCGTTTTTTACGCTATTAACTCAGTTTTATTTTATTTTTTTCACATTGCAAAAATTTCTATTATATATCATTCTTTTTTCTTATTCATTATTATTTAAATAAGAAGCGATTGAGAAATAATTTTGTAATCATTTTTCTGACAAGAATGTTTTCTAGATACAATTTTTTGGAGATTTTTTTATTTAAATTTTATTACATTACATTCGTAAACAATTAATTTTAAAATATAGCTCTTTTATCACTGATATGAAATACAATTTATATTTTATGAAAAAGTTAGATGAAAATTTTTAAGCAAACGATATATTTCTTGAAAACGTTTTCCTAAGAAGACATCAGTGATAATATTTTATTTTTATACTAGCCGCCTTTGGCGACCAGCTGTTTCGCCATGAGTAAGGCGTTCTAAAATTTTCAATTAAATCATATATTCATTAGCCTTGTAGTAATTCCGGGAATTGATTGACCTGAAATTAATATTTTCTTCAAGATGATGAACGGAAAGTTTTAAAAGTACACCTTTTCCTAATAATATTCTTTAATTTTATAAATCAGTCAGTTTTAACCATCGGTTATGCTTCTAAAATATTAAAAATGTTTTTTTGGTGATGTTGCCAAAATATTAAATATGTTTTTTTAAAGAGAGCGAGAAAGGGAAAAATGTATTGAGTTAATGATATAGATATTGCAAACGATTGTAGAAACCTTTGCTTTGCATTTATTTTTTAAAGAAAATATCACATTTTATATTTATTTTATTTTATCCAGTCACGTGCTAAAAGTTGCAGTTCTTTAGATTTGATTTGCGATGATTGTTGTTTTTTTATTTGAACTTCCGGCGTTATTTTTCTTTTATTTTATCCAGTCACGTGCTAAAAACATAATTAAAATATTTTCTTTAAAAATTCGTTAAAAATAGAAGCTTACGTTATAAACTAAAAAAACTGATACCGTTAGAAAGCTAATTTTTTAATCTTTAAATTGATGTAAAAATCATGTTTGTGCAATAATATGTTTGGAAGTTATAGCTGAAAAACGTTGGAATTTCGCTTAAATTTTAATTAATTCAAATTCTAATTAAAAATTCGAAAAAAGGGCTCCAAGGTGCACATTCCCAACCTCCAAGGTATACATGTACCAAATTTGGTAGCTGTAGGTACAACGGTCTAGCCTGTAGAGCGCCAACACACACACACACACACACACACACACACACACACACATACATACACATTGAGCTTTATTATAAGTATAGATTACTCTCCATTTTTTAAATCATTTTTAATCATGTAGACTTTTTTAATTGAATGCTTTATGGAATCTTTGATCCTAGCTGAATCTTCGTTCTTTTTGTTTCAAATTTAAATTTTAAAAATTTGTCTAAAAAAATTCTTGAGATCAAATATTGTAGAAAAATTAACAATTCATAATAAAATCTTTTAGTTTCATTTCAGAATTTTTAAATGTCACTGCTGTGTTGTTCAATTTCCTATTTTTTTAAAAAAATTCTATAATTTTTGAAATGCAAATAATTCAATAGGTAACCATAATGAAAAACAAAAATTTTAAATAAAATTTGATTTGAGCCGAAGAATAAAAATATAAGTAATCATCTTTTTCAAATGATTTATAATTCTTTCGTAATATAAAAGCTAAATTGAAAAAATTACAACTTCCTATCAATTTTTCACATTTCCAAAGTCTATCATTTCTTTAAAGCAACATTCTAAATATTTAAAATTGATATTTTTTAATAAAAGTAATTTTTTATCGTTTGACGTTGAAGGACATGACTTTACAATCATGTGACAATAACTGCATTCCAGCGATCAAATAATTCTGAGGAAGGCACCAAATATTTTTCTTCCAGATTAATTGTGAACACATAATTCATGCTTGGTGTGACACTCACAATACCTTCTGCGAATTTGTCATGAATCCATTGTTCGCAATCAGAATTTATGATCGCGCTTTACCATTTTCTCACTTTTGTTCTAAAAATTTATGTTGACGTTCCTTGAGAAAAATCTGAAGAACAGTTTTAATCGCGCACGGAATCGCTGTAACCGTGACCGTGGCTGTGCGTAAAACCATCTTGAATAGAAGTTACCAAGCATTCGACTAAAAATATTTTAAATTACGATGTTCCATGTTAGACTTGGTCGTAATGTTAACAAATTGCATTTATTTCAAAATGGATTTGGAAGTTCTTTTTGAGATGAACTGCTGATTTTTCTTTACATCTGTGTTGATATCTGTTCTTCAAGTTTAAAAAGTTCCGGTTGATGAACTACAGTCAACGACTTTCTATAATTTATGACTGCAGTAAATCAGCGAAATGTTCAAACAACGAATTCAAAATATTTGCTGTTGAATTAAACGATTTTGAATGAAGTTGTTTATTTAAATAAGCAATTGCTTTTCTGATATTTAAGTTATTTCATTTCTTTTTCTTTCTTTGTTTTAAAAAAGTAACCGGCTACGTTGTTAACAAAAGAACTACGTTTAACAAAAGTTCTTTAAAAAATTGTTCGTTATTATCTTCAACTGAACACAAAAGTTTTTTAGAATTATACCATTATTTCCAAAGTTGTATTAATTTATTAACTTTGGTTTATTTCATTTTTATAACTGTTAACATATTTTTAAGGTAAAGGAAACTTTCATAATTATCACATAATACTTCCTTGATTCTTCATATGATATATTCGAATTGAATTAATTATGTAAGAAACACAAAATATCTTCTTTCAGGGGAAAAACACGCACTTTGAAATCATTAGATTATGAGAGTCGTTTTGCAACCGGCTTCCTGATCTAGGGATAGCGCGTTTCCCCCTTGATATAGGTGTATCGTTTTCGAGCAGTGTAGTTCTTTCCCCTGTGTGCTATCTGTGAGGCGTGTGAAAGAGCCCCCTGTAAAAAGCGGTTATACAAGAGAGGTCTGAACTTCATATGACCTGTAAGTCAGACTTCTGCCCACGGGTGCTCAGAGGTCTATAAATCACTTAATTGTTTTGCCCTATATATATGTATCGATATATCGAATTTTGGTAATAGTAAGCAAAAAATAAACATTCATAATGATTGCAATTCAATATTAAAATTACTTCGAATACACAGATATGTCAAGAATTCAATGGATTTTCATTTGAATCAAACTAAGAAAAAGTTCCCAAAATAGAAGGCTCTTGTGCCAGTAAACTCTACCTACCTTCCCCAAATAGAAGGTGTCATCTTATTATATGGTAAAGAAAACAAAACAGTTAAGGAACTTACCTCAGAATCTATTAGGTTGGTGCGTATGAAATGTCGGATTCTCTTTACATGCGGACGTTTGTCTCCCTGTTTTCGTTATACTTTTGTCTTTGGCATAACCTCATTCATAGTCGTATTGTCCATTGCCAGAGACTCATTTCAGCAAAATAGGTTTTCTCGAAGGTCTTCCCTTTTGTTATTTCTTTTGAGTTTATTGCCGATATGAATTCTGCCGACATTCGCGTCATTTTCTTATATGAGTACAAACTTGGTAATAGTGCTGAAAAGATGCACGCAACATAAACCAAGCGTTTGGGGAGAATACGGTTAACGATCGGAAAGTGCAGCGTTGGTTCGAAAAATTTCGGACTGGCGATTTTTCACTGCAAAATGAGCCGCGTGGAAGACCCAAAACGTCTGTGAAGAATGATGACCTGAAGGCTCTAGTGGAAGCGGATCCAGCCGTATCCACGAGGGAACTTGCTATCAGGATGAAAGTTGACCATACAACGATATTGAGACACCTTTCTGAGATTGGCAAGGTTAAGAAGATGGACAAGTGGGTACCGCACGCACTGACAGAGCGAAATAAGCTGGAACGAACTGGAATATGAAGTTTTGCAGCATCCACCATATTCACCGGATCTCTCGCCGACCGATTTTCATTTTTTCAAGCATTTAGAGCTGTTTTTAAGGGGTAAACACTATGAAAATGAAGACAGTCTAAAAAACTCGATATCAGAGTTTATTAATTCTAAAGACCAAAATTTTTTTAAGACAGGCATCTACGCTTTAAAATCTCGTTGGGAGAAGTGTATTGAAGCGAATGGAGCATACTTTGATTGAATAAACAGCTTTTGAAGAAAGATATGCAGTTTTATGCAATCACTTAAGAATCCGACATTTCATACGCACCAACCTAATACTGTACCCTCCTTCCCATGGTAAAGTGAACAGGACATCATCATCAATTGCTTTACAGAGATAACATGAGATGATAAATATTTCAATGAAAAACTTGCTAAATTATTTATATTTAGTTACTATACTATTTTTAATTCTGCTTTGTGTGTGTGTAATGTTAAAAAAGTAATAAAATGCTAGTGATTTTTAAAAAAACGTGGATTGAAGTTGTCACTGTTTGTCAAACTCGAAGTTTCAAGATTCCTTGCTAAACGAACCGAAGGCATTAGTATATTTATGATCTTCATATTAAATATTAAATTATATCACCATATTAAAACTTCTTAACATGTAGTTAGGGCTAACGATTTAACTTGCTGAAGAAAATCTCGTTTCCATCGCTTTAATTAAAATATTTTTTAACAACTCCAAAGAGTATTGAGCGTATAAGAAAGCCATATAGAATGAAATACCAGTAAAGTGATACAAAGTGGGAAAGGCTCTGAATCACCTTTACTGTTAATATGATGCTTAAGTGATGGTAACGGGTTTACGTTACAATGGATACTCGAGGCAGTAGCTTCTGATGGTAAAGACTCTTGAGCACTTGAGGTCAGAAGTCTGACTTCTATCTCAAATGAAAAAGATACTCATACACTCACTTGCGCAGCCCCTTTTTACAGGGGGTCTCTTTCACACACCTCACAGATAACCTCATGGGATAAAAAACAAACATGTCCGAAACAGGACTCGAATCCAGGAAGTCCAGATCACGTGGTAGATGCGATACCTTTAGGCCCAGGACGCCGGCTTGATGCTTAAGTAGAAATAATAATACAGCCCACAATGAAAATTTGGGAAATAAAAATTGCAATTAAACAGTTTGGGAATAAAAATACAATCAAACAGTTAAGGAATTAAAAAGAGTTCTCAATTCTGCTATAACCAATCCGATACAACATACCAGCTCATTGGCCTCCTCATAAATCAACTGTTATTCATAATTAATTTCTTATTTGATACTTTTTTTCTTTTACAATTAATCAATGTAAAGAACTGTCCATCGCCTATTTAGACAGATGGTCCGAATCCTAAGGTCGAGTCGTTGCAACAAAATGTTAATTTTCTAGATAAGCGAATTAAATTTTAAACTGGATATTATCTTCATTTTGAACGGCATTATAACTTTAAGACAAAGCTTCATTAATATTAACTTTCACACCATCATATCATGCTTTTGAATTATCTAGCAAGCCTTTCAGCAAATAAAACTGAAGGTGATACTCTACCACGAACATCTTTTGTAAAACATTCCTTTCAGAACAGAAACAGGGCTTTTGTCTTCTGTCTTCGGTCACGAACATGATCTCAGAAAACTTCTATTTCGTACCATGAGATCTTATCTGTCGTCCAGTTAACACGGTTGAGAGAATCGATCATAGTTGACGCCATTTCTAAACGTTCGTTTCTTTTCCAGTAGCCGTTAATGAAGAAATTTATGGTTCATAGGATTCTCTCTCGAGTGACCTTCAATCCCAGCACCGTATCGCCTCTTTGGCGGCCAGAGCCCCCTCATGGTCCAGACACCCATAATGTCCGGTTGTCATGCAAGGAGGATGTGGAAATTATTTGTCCTTCGAACAATCAAAAGAAAAGCGTTGGCGGGAAAGTGGTGGTCCATGTCTTAATGGAACTTTAAGATGAATACATTTGAACTGAAACTCGGATGAACAACACGCACAAAATTGTGCTTTTACTAAATGTACAATACGAACTCGTTTATCAATGATGTGGTGACCGGGAAGTTAGGGGATTGAAGATGTCCCAATTGGCTGTCTTCAGGAGCGCCATAAAGCCAAAATGCGTGTGTAATTATGTCCCTATTTTGTTTCTCGTATGCAAGATGTACGAAAAGAAAATATTATAGCAGTTGAAAAATCCGAATTCTTGATTTTTGCGTCCTGTCGGTGAACACGAGGACTGAAAAACGTTTGGTTTCTGGCTAAAATTTGGTATCTTATTTTTACACTAAATTTGAAGATTTATAACAAATTTTGCATAAAATTATTCTAGGGGAAATATGTTTGTCTGACTGACCAAGTACAAAGGAAAACAATAGTTATAAAGCGTAAAGAGCCAAGTAAAAAATGGCGCATAAGTTTGGCCTCTAAAGTGTAGATTTCTATCAAATTATGCACCAAATCTTTCAACGGGTTGACTGTCTGTCAGTTTGTACTTTCTCATTCATGTAAAAATGCTAATTCAAAAACACAAGGACTTAAATAAGCATTTGATATGTAATCTTATGTAGTAGATCTTGCAATCAACTGTAATTCTGTAACAAATTTTAGTTTCAGTCGGATACATACTCGATTCTCTGGTATTCATATATTAATTGCATGCCAGCGATTAATCACCAAAGACTGTATTCCACATTTATGCCAATGGTTGTAATTATTGTTCTTTAATAGCATGAAATGAATATACAAATACAGCATTCTTTGTAATATTACATGGTAACTCTCGTGTGTGAAAATAAAAATATGAGTAAGCGTGGCATATACAATCTTTTCCAAGATGCAGAAGTTTAGGCAAGGAGAGTGAAATAATCTCTTTATTAAAGAATGTGTTGGAAAGTTTTGAAGATACCATCCACGCTGCTTTAGAAAAATGTAGGAAAAATTACATCATATCAAGTGCGCCGTTTAATCTTTAAACGCTAAGTAAGAGAACTAGAAAAGTAAATGGAAGACTCTCTAGATGCCATTTTTCATTGCTGTGCCGCTATTGTTTATAGTTATTTAAAGGTAAATTCTGTTCAAAAACTTAATAGAATCGTTTCAAGTGTTACCATAACAACATAATAGACGTACTTACATATCTTAACCAATACTATATTCTTTTATGGCTGCAGTGACATCTTTGTGCAGTGATCTTACCCGTAGCTAGCTAACACCCGCGACATCGTTCGCGGGAAAATTTTGATGTATATGTATGAGAACTGACGGTCTGATCAGAAGTCGGCAGCGATTGTCTAAAATCGCTTAACAAAGCCGCCCATCACCACCTGGTTGCCTCGATTATATATATATAATATACACACTTTCTCGAATATGTAGTGTAGAGAAATTGTAGTAATCGTCACAAAAAATTAACTTTAAATTTTGTCGTATCTCCACGTTTAATGATTTCCTGATTCCTTGATTTCGAAAAAGGCATTTTTATAAATGTTCATCCATCTGTCTGTCTATTTGTATGCGACAAAGATGACTCTAAAACGTTTTGAGCGTGGCTGTTGAAATGTAGTATAGGATCTTCACATCAAATTTGCAGACTTCTATCAAATGTTAAGCTAAAGCTGTTGAAAGGTACACTATAATGTACCTTTTATAGTGAACCTTCCTTGTCTTTTTCCTTGTGAGAGCTGTAGTGTTGTACACGATAAGTACATCACTAAGATAGTTAGATAGATAAGATTCGGTACACAGATTTAAAATCTGTAGTATAGACACCTATCGAACTTTGATGTCAATGCCGTGTTAATTACCTGTCGGTCTGTACTTTCAAAAGCATGTAAGCGCGACAATTTGAAAACTCATTGACTTAAATATATGAAATTTCCTATGGAATTTTGTGACTACGATTACAGTTTTGTGTTAAATCTATGTTTCAATCTATTAAATAAAAGCCTTTAAAAAGCAAATTCTATTTTCAGATACTATTAATAGCATGTCAGAAATAATCACTAAAAAACGCGCCAAGGATGGTATGCTGCATTCAGTAAAAATGCTAAATTTATGCAAAAGGTTAAAATTTCGCAATTATTGTAATCCAGTTATATGCTTTATTAGAGAGTTTGTGAGAAAGTTTTGGGGATACCCCTCCCACTGGTTTTAATTTCTGCAATATGCACAGTTGATTCCAAAATTAAACTATTGCATCACATTTGACAGGCTTCATAAGGCATTTTGAGCATAAAATGCCCGAAAACTTTATCACGATATTAAAAATCTCAACCAATATCGTGGATAATATAAACAATACGTTTTTTGTACTATATATTTTACAATTAATTTGTGCGTCAGTAGACTCTTTTATTTGCTTTTTCGGAAAGCTCTATCTTTTCTTAGTTGATCGTTAAATTTCTAATACGATAGATTCCCACTTTTATGAGCCAGCGTGCGGTACTGAAATATATATCACGTGAACCGAATTCACGAGAATCAAAAATGTCATAAAATTATTTTTGGTATATGCTATTACATAATAAAATTTAACTTTGTGTGTTTAACTTTTAGCGTTGTTTTTTACGTATAATAAAGAGGTTGCTAATATTAAAGTATTTGTACGTTAAATATTTGCTTTCCTTATGTTTTATTGCTTATGAGTGCAGAAGCCCTACTGTTTATTCATTGGTAAAGCACGATTTTGCTCTGAAAACTGATGGGTTAATTTTTTAAGAATAAATTTTCGAGTGTCTTAGAATTTTTCAATAAAGGTGTGTTCACACGAGGCTAACTATTGCGCGCAATCATTGTCTCTCTACTATTGTCCCTGTATTGTCCTCGTATGAACAGTTGAGACAACGTCCTTGGGGCAATGGACAACATTTGTCCCGACGGGACAATTATTTGCCATTATCCCATTGTGGTCACATGATTTTCCGGAAGTAGCTTTATCTTCTATTGCGCGCAAGTTAGCCTCGTGTGAACCCACCTTAATATTTTAAATTTTTGTGTTCTTTATATTCATAATCTTGTCTTTATCTATACGTAATAGTGTCAGTGATTAAAAATCAAGATGATTAAAATCAGACTTAATATCAAGGTGACTAAAATGGGAATAAAAATCAAGATGACTAAAATGAGACTAAAATTCAAAGTGACTAAAATGAGACTAAAAAGAAAGGTGACTAAAATGAGACTAAAAATCAAGATGACAAATATCAGACTAAAATTCAAGATGACTGAAATCGGACTAAAAATCAAGGTGACTGAAATCAGCCTAAAAATCAAGTCTAAAAAGTAGTTTGTACTCACATGATATTAACATTCCCTTTCAATATAATTTTGGGATATACTGCATTTACAGAAAGAAATTGTCCCATTGTTGACGTAGAAAAGAAGTTGACGTAGCTGCAGAACGTAAAACAACAAGCAGTTAGATGCTATAGCACATGAGCAATTGCTTTTATCATGTGTCTGTGATACTATATCTTTCCTGCTATATGTTTAAAATGTTAAAAAGGAAACAATTAAAGAACCAGTGCCCTACCCTAAGCCAATTTTCCAATTTGGTTCTATTTTATATGAAAGGGTATTATCTTTAGATCAATGGATGCCTGCTTTTCATAATTTCAAAACATTATATTCTATACGGGAGCAAACCACGGTAGAATTCCTCTGCCAAACCACTATGCCGACTTCGAAATTTTTTACTTCATTTGAAAGTTCTTGACCCCTAGATGTGTCATCAATAGTTGCCTGCCCTCCACTATCTTAATGTTGTTAGACAAATAACTATGTAAAATACCATTTTTGAGGAATGTTTCAAAGACACTACTTCACTCTATATTTGTTATGTATCGAAAAAAAAATCACTATAGAGAGCCCAATTCTAATAAATGTAGCGATTTCACCACTTTTTATTTCACTTAAAGCTTATGACAATTAGATATTACACCCTACTACTTCTGCTCTTCAATTACTAGACATACAGTAAAATAAAGCCTTGACATAGCTCCTGCTCCAACGATTGCGCCAATTTTATTCATGAGTTAATTTTGCCATTTAGCATGTAATGAATCAATCACCACAGGCTAAATGACAAAATCTTTCATGCTTATATTGAAAACGCAAATTTAAATAGTTCTTTCATTTGACATGATAAAAATATAACATGTCATATAATAACATGACTAAATTGATGTTGTAACTGTTATGGGCAAACAGCTGGTTGATTAAAGTGGGTAGTTACTTATTTAATACTGGAAAACAAAAATGATCCAATCAGTTCAAAAGTTGGATATTATACGATAAGCGTTGTTATAAGATGGTGACCTATAAAATGATTATATTCAATAGCTTTTATAAAAATGGAAAACCTCGCAAGATTTTTTTTTAGAAAGCATATATTTTTTGCTCTTTCCCTCCGAAAAAGTAAATAAATTATTGCGCCAGTGTTTGGCGACAACAATGCAAAAAAAGACACCAAATATCTGATGAATATTTAAGTAGCACCAATCTTCTGTTACGGTACAAAGAAATCTACAATCCCCCCTCCCCTTTTTTTTCTCTCCTGAAATGAATGTCTCTAGCTGACGGTCGCGACCTTCTGACCGCAGATGGAATAATAATGATCCCACACCACGAAGAACATTCTTAAAGCGTGCACCACTCAGAATATGACTATCGTGTCGATTCGCACTCGATGGCTTTAACCCCGTGACACATCCACCAATGATTGTTCCTTCTTGGTGCGAATGGGTTAGTTGGCTTTAACGGGTCCGGGTCAAGAAGGATTTCGAGGACCCGTTACGCGATGTCGATGAAGCGCGCAGACGTGGCGAATTTTGTGCGATGGGAAGTGAGCAAGAAATTGATTTTTTCGCATTAAATGAGATGAGAATATTAAGTTCGCGGGTTTCATTAAAGGAATTTCCGTCATGGTCATGAATGCTACATTGTTGTGATGATGAGAAGGTTCCGGTCGAATCGTCTGCAGTTTTGAAGTGCGGATGCTCGTAGTAAATTGTGTTTCCATATATTGGGCATTCGGTTACAGAGATTATTTATTTATTTATTATACTTACATGAAGATGAACTCGTAGTCTTATTAGGCACATCAACTTTTGAAAATAAAAATTCTCGTTCTGTCTGGTATATCCTCTTTTTTTTTATTACCAATTTTAAAAGTTTCGGTTTATTAACACGTCTACAAAAATAGTTTTGAGAGGTACAAAATGAAATCCAAAATAATGAAATTTTCATAGAGCTCATAAAAACACATAATCCAATATTATCTTTTTCCCCAAATGATTTTGTTTCTATTGACTTTTATTTCTTGTTTTTGATGTTTCAGACAATAACTTTGGACATATTGTTCAAAAATATAATAAAATTTGAAGGCGCAGACGATTCCGTTTGTCTGTTTGTTCAGAAGGAATCCCTTTCCTTCCACTGATATTTCCACTTATTTCATAAGTTGAAGCCATAGGGGGAGGGATGTCCGTATGTCCTTTTATTTCTCTGTCTATAGCACCGTTTACACGGTGGGCCGTTTCACAGATTTGGTCATAAATCAGACCTCCGACCCACTGGGGGACCACACTCCCCCATAACCACGTGGATGCGTTTTCCCTTCGACCCCTCTTGGACTCTTTGATGCCTGCACAGTTTACCAACAAATTGACGGTAAAGTCGACGGGCATAAAAGAAGACCAGAAAACCGTAAGAGGGGTCGAAGGGGGACACGTGGCTCGTCTGCAGGCGGGGTATAGGCCGTGTAACCGGCCCTTATGACAAAGATAACTCCAAAGCTTTTTGAACTAGACAAATGACATTTGATATCCGTCCTTAATGCCAAATTTGCACTGATTTCTATCAAATGTGGAACAAAATTCGATTTGAAAAAGTCTGTCACTCCGGCTGTGCGAATTTAAGTTAATCTGATGACTACAAAACAGAGCTAGATACATAAAATTTGGTGCGCAGATTTAGCATTTATATCGTAAATACCTTTCAAATTTTGCGCCAAATCCAACAAGTGGCTGGCCGTCTGTTGGTCTGGATATTTAGAAATGTATCAACTCAAAAACCACAAAATCACAAGTTGCAAAATCATAAATCAATTTTGATACATTTATGATTTTGTGACTACAAGTGTAGTTTTCTATCAAATTTTTGTTTCAATTGGTTGGAAAAAAAGCATCAAAATATCAAATTCGATTTTCCGATACTTTTAACCGCGTGCAAACGACAAAATTCTCGCCAAGGATCACAGGACAGATTGAGTAAAAATGCTAAATTTACGCCAAAGGCTAATATTACGGCTATTGTACGCCAATGCCAAGAAAGGTTTTCTCTGAGATAATACTTTTATTAAAGGGCATACAAGAATGTTTGGGTTGGAGAGATAGATCCCTAACTGGATGAATGATTTTATTCGTCTTGTGAATTACGGAGATATTTTCTGTATTTTTGACAATAGAAGATCACGCGATTAAATATTTGATGAGATAATAAAAGTGGTTTGAATTTCAGGACAATAATGTAAACTATTGTTAGTCATAAATTTTTTTTAAAAAAATTGCTAAAATTTAGCAAAAAATTCACATAACTATTAAATCAATATCATTAAAAAGTCACCTTTATTAAATTTTGAAATGATGTAAAAATCATTTTTGTGCAATAATACTTTCAGAATTTATTGCGGGAAAAAGCCAAAATTCAACTTGATTTTCAATTAATAAAAATTTTAATGAAATGTTTTTAAAAATCGCTCTTCAATGTCCAATTCCATTTAGGTATATATACCCCAAATTTGGGAACTTTTGGACAAATAATCTGGCCTGCAGAATATCAACATATACATACACACGCACACTTTCATCTTAATGCGTATGCAAAAAATATGACTAATTTCAAAATAATCTATATATTAAAGATGATTCAGATTATTCGATTTTTATAAGTTTTATCTTTATCTATACAAGACAGTAGTATTTTTTTAGCAGGATAAAAATTCAGTGTGAAATGAAAGAAAAAAAATAATTCCAATGTTAAATCAAAGGAGCTTGCCTTCGCCATCAAAATATTATTTCAACAGATTATGTATGCACTATTATAAACAATTGTTATTAAACCCATTCTATGCAAATTATTTCCCAAGTCCTTGCATTTTTAAGGAAATTTTTATTTGTGTTATGATTTTTTCCTTGTTAACTTTCCTTGGTATGATCCATATTTCATTCTTTTATTTATAATGAATTTAAACCTTTAATTCAAGGTAACTTGGTTATAGAATTAAAAAAAAGGGGGTAATGTTTATTATTGAATCAGTTATACAGTAAACATGACTTTGAATCAACAAGCAATTGTGCCACACCTTCGTCTTAATTTTTCAACGTGTCGCTGAGTTGCTGCTAGCAATGATAAATCGTTTCTTTTGTTATTGTAAAAACTAGCCGTTAGTCTACCAAATAAATTTGCCAACCAACGGTTTGGGACCCTAGGCACAGTTAAGATTTTTAGTTTAAATAAAATTTTCACGATTTATTTTAATTCTTTTTCAGTAACTTTGTAAAGATATATATGTCTTAAGCTATTTTTTAATGTATTAAAAATAAATAGAGTATTAAAATTCTTGGAAAATTAAACATAATTATAATTTAATTATTACCGGACTTAAAAATGAAACATTTATTCATTAAAATATTTTATAAAAATTAATAAATTTCAAACAAATAATATTAAAAGTGGTTATTATATGGATATTATTATACAGAAATATAAAATAATGACTTTTTAAAATTTCAATTTAAACTAAGCGGAATTTTGAAATTTTCTGCCACGAATAAAATTTTAAAATACCGCTTATTCCTTCTTTTTCCCTCAAACTTCAAATTTTCCTTAAAAATATAGTACTTACAAAACGCTAATTTTTCAATCCTTTTTAAAAAATTTTAAAAATTGATTTTAAAAAATTGTATTGCAAATTAAATTGTCAGGCATTTTTCCCTTGAATTTGTCGGCAGTTTTTTTTTTTAAGAATTCGTCTCGGGTTTTTTTTTTTTTTTTAAGTATCTTTTACCTGGTTTTCAACTAGAAATTTCTCTGTTAACCATTTCCATAATTTCAACAAACATTTAGTCTTAAGATTTTCTTCCATTGTTGTAAAATAATGAGGAAAGATTTTGTTAAATTTAATATTTACATGCACACATCAGAATAGAAATCAGAATGTGGAATTACTTTATCCCAAAAGAGAAAGCTCAGTTTGTAACAGATTACCCAAACATTCAAGTATTTATTGGAAAAATGCTATAATATGACTTTGTTAGAAAGGTTCATGTACACAACACATGCGCAGAACAATTGTGTAGCTATAAAATAACTTGAATTTAATTTTTTGTCTCAATTCCATACTTAAAAAACACTATTTGGTGACAGTCGTGAAGTTATGCACCAGAAATTTAACTGAAATTCCATACAACCCAAATGTAGTTGTTACTTACGGCACTTTTACAAGCCTGCTGATATAAAACTGTGAGCGATTGAGCCTAAATTAGCGTCCTTTGTTTTTATAGTAGCACTAACTAGGGCTAAGAGTTTGATTTTAGCCACAGGCTTCACATTCACTTGCACAATCCCTTTTTACAGGGGGGTACATTCACACTATTTGCAGATAGAACACAGAATAACAATCATGCCCGAACCGGGACTCGAACATGAGACACCCAGATCAAGGGGAAAACACGCTACCCTTATGCCAGCACACAGGAAAAAAAAAAAAAACTTTAGTCGGCAAAATTAATTAGTAATTAATATCTTATTATAGATAAATAAATGTATCGTTATGATTTTATTTATTTAAAAATGATTTTTATTATTCAGTGTAAAAACATTGTAGTCTTAGTATTTTATAATTTACAAATTTTGTATTTTTTACAATTTTTTAATTCGGCAACTAGACTAAACAATATTTTCTTATCAACCTGCTCAAGCCTTCCAACTTCTTAGCCGAGAATGAGCCATTGCATTCGAGTCTTTTTTATACAGAATTTTCGAATCATTTTGTTTGGTTTGCAAAAACGCGTTTAAAACACAAATTCGAATTTCGGATACTGTTAATCGTATGTCAGAGATTGATTGCCAAAATATTCGCGAAGGGCCACGAGATACATTTAGTAAAAGTGCTAAATCCATGCCAAAGGTTAATATTCCATAGCTATCGCATGGTTAATTTCACGGTGAGCGTTTTCTGAGTTAACATTTTTATTAGAGAGTGCGTGAGAAAGTTTGAAAGAGACCATACCCAGTGAATTTGTTTAAAACATTAGTGCGTCAAGGATATTTTATTAAATGTGACTATCCAGAGTGAAAAATTGCACACAAATTTAAATTTTTGTAATTTTTTCAGATACACATTCTTTGGTATTCTGTACATTGAATAAGAATTTATCATATACCTAAAAGAACTTGTATTGATTAAATTATTTTTTTTTCTTTTAGGTACAGCCGAGAAGAGTGGTGGCATGATGATGCCGATGTTCAAAAGTTCAAAGGTGTCCAAGGAAAGACGGGTACTTACCTGCTGCGGCTAACTGATTGGTGTAAGTAGTGCTTGGCTCGAGTTTTCAGCCATTAAATCGTTTGGCACAATGTAAACTAGAGAAAGCGAGAGATATTTCAAACCAGATCAAATTTTAACAAATTTTTAAAAAACTTTTCCGTTTTTGTATTATCCGTGGAACATCATACTTTGCTAAAACATAGTTTCCAAATAAAAGAAATTTCCTTTTTTCTCACGTGTAATATTTCCTATGAAAAAAAATTATAATTAAAAAATACATTTGGATGACATATACACTGAAGTGACAAAAGTCATGGGATGACTGTTAATATCGTGTCGGTCCTCCTTTTGCCCGGCGAAGTGCAACAACTCGACGTGTCATGGAGTCCACAAGTCGTTGGAAGTCGTCAGCAGGAATATTGAGCCATGCTGTCTGTATAGACGTCCATAATTGTGAAAGTGTGGATGGTGCAGGAGTTTGGGCACGAACGGACCTTTCGATGATGTCCCATAAATGCTCGATGGGATTCATATTGGGCGATCTAGGTGGCCAGATCATGCGCTGGAATTGTCCGGAATGTTCTTCAAACCAATCGCGAACAGTTCTGGCCCGGTGACATGGCGCATTGTCATCCATAAAAATCCCATCGTTGTGTGGGTACGTGAAGTCCATGAATGGCTGCAAGTGATCTGCAAGCAGCTGAACATAACCATTTCCAGTCAATGATCGGTTCAGTTGCACCAGAGGACCGAGTCCATGCCATGTAAAAACAGCCCACACCATTATGCAGCCACCACCAGCTTGAACAGTGCCTTACTGACAGTTTGGGTCCATAGCTTCGTGGGGTCTGCGCCACACTCGAACTCTACCATCAGCTCGTAACAACTGAAATCGTGACTCATCTGACCACGCCACGGTTTTCCACTGGTCTAGGGACCAGTCGATATGCTCACGAGCCCAGGAGAGTCCTTGCAGGCGATGTCGTGCTGTCAGTAAAGGCACTCGAATCGGTCTTCTGCTGTCAGAGCCCAAGGAAGACAAATTTCGCCGCACAGTCCTATCGGACACGTCCCTCGTACGTCCCACATTGATTCCTACAGTTATTTGACGAAGTGTTGCGTGTCTATTAACATTGACCATTCTACACAGACGTCGGCGGTCTCGGTCGTTAAGTGCAGGAGTCGCCCACTGCGCTGTCCATGATGGGATGGGATGCCTGAAATTTCATACTCCAGGCGCACTCTTGATACCGTGGATCTCGGAACGATATCCGCAATGGAATGACCCATGCGTCTAGCACCAACTAACATTCCACGTTCAAAGTCTGTTAATTCTCGTCGTGCCGTCATAAATCACGAAAAAACTGTTCACATGAATAACATGAACACAAATGAAAGCTCTGGAAAACGAACTGCGCATTTATACTTTTTCGCTGTGATACTACTGCCATCTGTATATTTGCATATTGCTATCCCATGACTTTTGTCACTTCAGTGTATATTCATTAGTAAATACACATAACATATAAGGAATGCATGCATACATACGGGAATACATAAAAAATACATATGGAAATACATAAAAATTACATATGGAAATACATAAAAAATACATATGGAAATGCATATAAAAATACATTAGTATGGAAGTGCTTACTGTGCAGAAAAATTTAACATTTTTAATTGTTGAAAATATGCACTCAGATAGTTCCTGAAATTTTATGTTAAAATTCTTTTAATTTGTATTAATAGAAAAAACCGCAGCTCAAAGAAAGTTTAGAATTTAAAGCTGTATAATTATTTCTATATTTTAATCTCGTAAATTTAATTTCATATATAATAGTTCTATTAGTATTCCCATGAAAAAAATTAGAATTTCCTATGGAAAAAAATTATTATTAAAAAGTATATATGGATGGCATATATGTAAACATATATAATACATATGGAATACATTACGTAGGGAAATACATTTATGGAAATGTTTAATGTACAATGAAATTTTTAAGCATTTTTTTTAATTAGTTGATAATATGCACTCTCAGATAGTTCCTAAAATTTTATATTATTTCATTTTGTCATTTGTGTTAATAAAAAAAAATCTTAGCTCAAAGAAAGCTTTGATTTTAAAATTGTATAATTATTTTTTATGTTTTAATAGCGTAAATTTAATTTTGTATATAATAGTTCTATTTGTATTTGTTAACCATGGAAATAATGTACTGATTTTGTTCCCATAATTTTTTTTCTGTTATGACTCGGTAAGTATGAAAGTACCTTAAAAATATCCGCTTCAATTTTCAGAATTATTGTTCAAAGAATTAAATAAATTTAGAGAAATAAGATTACAAATTTTCCATAGTCCTCCCCATGTATTAAGTTTTCTCTACTTACAATTGTAGTTTTAATTTTTTTAAATGTATTTTGGATAATTTACTTTTGATTAATGATTAATGTTCTAATGTTACTGATCAGAAATATAAAATCAAAATTCAGATATAAAATTACTACTCATGCATTTTTATTAGCTTATTTTTATAAAATTTAGCAGTTTTTAGTAAAAAAAAAAAAATTCTTTTAAAAATCATGCGATGAAAAAAAAACTAAATTCTTTCGATAGGAGGTTACTTGAAGTTAGGCCTACCACAACTATTTACGCGTTATGAATGAAATTTTACAGGTGTAGATTATTCATCATTTGCCAGTTACGTCATAAAAATGAACATATGTTATGAAGAAGACAATGCAAGCATCTTTTAAAAATGTTTATGATAAAAGTAATGACGTAATTGTTGATTCATAAAGTTTTGAATGAACACCCATTTCTTGTGGTATAGCTATTTCCCGTAGTAGTGAAAATTCCATCTACGTAGATTGGGAAAGTGAAATAGTAGACAAAAAAATATTCTGCTGACCAATGCACTCGGCTGACGCATGCTCGTTCCAATTCCGAGTGTTATGACGTCATCAACGGAAGAAGAATCTTATGAAAACCAACATAACTTGTTTTATTTTTGTTTGTATCACACCTGGTTCCTTACATCGGGAAAAAAAAAAAAAAAAAAAAAAAAAAAAGGTTGTCTTCCGTCGAATTCATTAGCAAAGATTTGACCAGATTCCTAAAAACTAGTTTTGTGCTAGCAGACATAGCAAGAGATCATGATTGACAAGTATCTGCCCTTGTTCTAAATGCAAGAGAAAAAGTGGAATTATTCTTTTTGCTTCATCTGCTTCTTTTTCCGCCCTTCATCTTCTATTGCAAATAAAAAAATAACAGTTTCAATTTTTTTTTCTTTTTATCTTCAGAATCAATAATCAGATTTTTTTAATTGATACAATAAGTCTAATTCATTATCAATATCAATGATTGACGAGCAAAATTCAATTTATTATCTGCATTTTTTTTCTTCTTACATATTAAAAGTTTGATGAGAATGCACATTTAGAGGCACTGACAATAAATTCATTACTGATTCGTAAATCATTATTCATTTTATGTTCAATTCTTTTTATTCTGAAACTATTTATGCTAAAAAAAGAATGGGGAACATTTTTTTTAAATTCTTATGAGATTTAATTTTATTTATTACATGATATAATCACAATTAATGTACTTATGTGTGTAACGTTTTGAAATGCTCGCTTGAATGTGAAACTTTACATTAAGATTTCCTGTGTTTTCTGGGAGAAATTTTTTTTTTTGCTTCTTTTTTTTCCCCCAATATTAAATGTTTTCGCTCAGTAATAATTCACAGTTTAATAACATAAGTAGAAGAAATTATATTCTTACATATGAGATTAAAATAAGCAAAATAATTAATTGATTCATTATTTTTGAAGAGAAAAATCGTCAGTAGTTCTCGTTTGAATAAGATCGTTTTTATTAACGTTTTTAATATAGAAAAATTATCTGGTTTTTTACCGCCCTCATCACATATAAAGCGATACAGTATTTTTCCTTTTTAAAATGTTAAAAATATGTCTTGTTTTAAGTGCAACATCTATTATTAAATTTTAATCCTGATTCATTCAGTTTTGAAATGAAAAGCTTATTTAAGTAAACTAAACTGATCTAAAATAATTTTTGTTTAAGAATGTTTGCTAATAGAATAGAAGAAAAATTAAAAAATTCAGTAAAAGTTTTTATCTTTTGATGCATTTTTTTTTCCTTCATAAGAAAAAGATAATTTATAAGTGGATATGTTTTATATCAATTTGAACAATTTATACTACTTCATCATTTTTTCTTAACTGTTTTAATATCCAAAAAAATTTTAAAATACTTGAAACTATTATAAAAATTATGCTTTGATGATTTATGTGCATTCAACATAACAGATAACTTAATTTGTCAAATTCGAATTTAATAAGCTTTCAGTGTCCAAATATTGTTTACATATGTGTGTTTTTTTTTTCATAAATGTATCATTTTTTTTCAATAATCTGAAATTAATTCACTGTAATAAAATATTCTTAATTAAAATATAATATATTCTTTGGTAAATTTTAATGTTAACATTGCTTTCTCTGCTATGAATTAGAAACGTATTTGGTACATAATATCCATTCGTTCTTTTCTAACATTCTAGCATTTGTATCATAAAATTCCGCATCTAGTGAAAATGAATCTACACAAGATTTTTATTACTTTTGACTTGTCATTGATGGAAATATTTTAATACAATATCTTTTACATGTGAGATTCGGTTTTCTTAATGTTTTTTTAAAAATCTGACATAAATCAACATTAAGAAAGAAAAGGATTAATGGAAGAAAAATTTAAAGGAATTTCAAAGTTCTCAAGAAAGAAATATGTTTTAAAGACCAAAAAGAATGTTAAGTATTTTTGCTAAAATTCATTCCACCAACAAGAAAACGGTTAACGACTCATGCCAAAGATTTTTAAATTTTGGACATACAATAACCAGCCACGAAGTAGCAGACGATATTGACGCCCGGAAATAGGAAAACAATCATTTAATAGGATAATACAAATTCTTTACTAGAAATTCCACCCATTTTTTTCAAAATAATTATCATAATAATAACAATTTAGTATTTCCGTCGCTTCAAAATGTATCAACGCCCGGAAATATAGAAATAAGAATAACTAGAATGCTTTGAAGAAAATGTAAACGGCTGAAATTCTTTTTTTTTTAATTCGTGGAATTTCATTCTGGAGGAGAATGAGGGTGAGGTCAAGGGTACATGGCATTTTGTGTCATCCAAAGGTAACGCAGAGATGATTCAGAAGTCGTGCATGTTCGCCAGTTGATGTCATGCAAACGATTTCACTGTCCAAGATAATTGCTGTAAACAACGGCCTTAAAAAGTGATTCTTAAATAGTGAATGAAGGATGTATTTTTTAAGACAAAAAAAAATGGCTTCATTTCTAATGACGGGAAGTCATGGATTTAAAGTAACAAGTCATAGGCTGTAGAAAGATTGACATTATCTAAAGTAAAATAGACAAAGAGAGAATTTTTTTTAAATGAATTTCGTAATTTGCTACAGGGTAAACAGAAAGTAGTATTTTGAGTAAAAAGTGGAATTCCACATCAAGTTATAAAATTATGTTTTCAAATAATAAACAGTTAGTTATAATAATGAAATTTTTATTACATTTTGATGCTGAAGGAATTTATTGTTACTGAAAAATGAAAATCAGATTACTTTTTTTTTATTTACTTTGAATTTATAAAGACTAAAGAATAATGAAAAATTTTCGCATAAAAGCTCACAACATTCATAAATTTAGATTTTTTTAAAAATATATATAGTGTATAATAATACATTTTTTATTTATTTACCAGCAGTTGCATGTTACATTTCAATATTTAAAAGTATCGTCAAAATTTAAGTATGGATTTACTCAAAAAATTCAGATAATTGTTGAATTTCTTTCTATATTTTATAATCAATTGTAAAACCTTTGTCCTTCGGGATTGCAAATATTTTTCGTGGGCATAAACTACCACTTTAATGCCCGTGATTCCTGACGTCTTATTTTAATAGTCTTACTTAACTTCTATTTATTGTGTATATGAATTCTAACGGAGACCTGTACCATGACATCCTGGTATTATTAAAAATATAAACGTACAAACTTATAAATTTCGCGGAGTCCTGTAAATATCACTTCCTTATTCATCTCGTAAACTACAGAAATATTAAACGAAATTCTTCTTTAACTTTCAACAATGGAAATAAAGCATGCAATTAGAAAATGATTTGGAACAGTGAAAATGATTTGAGCTTGAGGGTAACAATATAACATTGCTAGAAATGGGGTTTAAAAAATTTAATTTATTTAATTATTTTAACTGCCAAAATTCGGCACAAATTACGCAATATTAAATGGGAATTAAAAAAAATAATGTTTAAAATTTTGCCCTGTTTCAAAATTTATTTTATGCAATAATAGTTTCGTTTGTTATTGTGAGAAAACAGCGAAATTCAGCTTAATTTTGAATTAATTAAAATTCTAATTATAAACTGAAAAATAGCTACCAGGTGCATATTCTCGACTTTGAAGACACTTATACAACAAATTTGATATCTCTAAGTAAAACGGTCTGGCCTGTAAAGCATCAAGATGCATCTACAGACATTCATCTTTATTATCTGTATAGTTCAACGGATGTTTAATCTAAAATGATAACTGTAAAGATAGCGCTTTTTTGTGTATAGTTGTGTAGAAAATTGAACATTTATATTGAAAAAGATAGTTGTTCCTTTAACACTTTTAATTCAAAATTCGGTATCTATCAACACAAAAAGAAAAAAAAACACCTCATGATATATTTTATCCATCTAGTTCTTTGCATTATTGAGACATCGTATTCCAAGACATGTATGTGTAAGCAAACAAACAAGTTTATCAACAAACACACAAATAAACTCCAAGATGTCGAAGTTAAAAAAAAAATTTGTAATTAAATGATTTGTTATATCTACATTTTCTATGAAAGTGATTACAAGTTATAGCAATCCCCTGTATTAATTTAAAAAGTAACAATTAACATAACAGTTGGCGAAATAATGATAACGTATCATAACGAATATTATAAATATTCTTTAAACTATTTCACATTGAAGGGGAAAAGCATTTTATTATCTTTTATATCCAACCTAGAAATAAATTAAAACTTAAACTATATTGCAACATTCACAATTTCATAATTTATATAAGATTCATAATTAATTTTTTGTGGGGAAAAAGAAAATCTATTATTTTCGTCAAAAAAAATAGTTTTTCTTTGACGTATTTTCTTGGTTAAATAATAAATATTAGCCTTTGAATAAATTCATGTTAACAAGAAGCTTCTGAATCATATTTTATTCACCGCATTTTTGCTGAGATTTCTGTAAGTAACTCATTAGACTCAAACGCTCTATGCTAGCAGATGGACGATATTAACACTAAACAAACACAGTTTCTATGGTAACGAACGTATCTTATTCATCACCCAGAACGTTGTGGGCGGATTTAAAGGAAAGAATAACTTATCACGTTGCTTGATTCGTGCAACTTAATTCCCTTGTTCATATAAACATAAAATGTTATGTTGCGAGAGACTTATTTTCTTACTTCTTCACACAGACAAAATAAAAAACTTAATGTAAATAAAAATCATTGGAAGAAATGTATACTCCACATCTTCCTCGTACAATACTTTTTATAAAGTGCAATTTTTAATATTTTTTCGTTGTTGCATAACAAGAATAGGAATATATTAGAATTCTTGTTGCCAGAACATATTAGAATTCTAGGAAAAAAACTAAATTAAAAGTTTAAAAGCAAACGATTAACAATTGATATCAGGAACAATTATTGGTAGAGTTTATTTTTATGTTTTTATTAATGAGAAATTAATACAAACAATGTTAATAACCATCTCAAAATATTCATTAAAGCTTTTCTTATACTTCAGTGTCAAATTTTTTTTTTAAATACTTACGTAATAAGTATTAAAACTTATTAAGAATATTAATTGTTGGCAATTTTTAAAAAATCTTTTGATCCAATTGTCATTCTCATTTCAATTAAACATTTCAAGCGATAAGTGATTTTGTATATTAAAATATTTTATGCAAATATAACGTTTACATTAAAATTGCTATACATGAAAAATATCTTAAATCAATCTTAAGTTATCTTAAAGCAATGACGGATTTTCTAATTTATAAAGAAAAACAACTCGTAAAAGTATTTTTTTTATTTAGTTTTAGATAGAAATTTTTTATTTGTAAATTTTTTGCTCATTTTCCATTTTATCCATTCCGAATGTGGGTACAAAATTTCTAAATACGAATAGATATATAAAGATTCCACTAATGTTTGTTTATTGGATTTATGCTAGCTGGAATATTAAAAAATAATCAGGCATTACATTCTTACAGAAAAAAAATATATAGCGATCAATGTCAGAAATTTTAAGTTCAATCTAGGTAATTATTTCCTGCAAAAGTGGCTTCATTATAGTGTTCATCAAAATATATTCTGACACCCACAAGCATGCGGAGACTTTATTATTGTATGCCCAAGCACTGAACTGAATTCATTAAAAAGAGCGGAAATAAACATTAGTTTTATGGGATTCATTTCCGGATGGCTAATTAGTTCGAAAAAGTTTACGATCTTTTAAACTGATCTTTTATAAAAACCATTGATTGCGGTATACTAAGGGTCTTGATCAATGTACTGAAAAAATTGACGGCTTACATTTGTCTTTTAAGTATAATTTAGAGTTCCATACAAATATTTGAATTAACTTGAAATTGTCTATGTATGTATTCGTCATTATAAAATTCATCTTTATTGTCATTACTGTGGTGAAATTGTGTGTCTTTAAGGGGGAAAAAACTATTGCTTGTAAAATAAATTAAAGAAGAATGGAATCTGTAGTCTTGAAAATTATGATGATGTTTTTGAGTTGGTTCTTTATAATTATTTTATTTTTAAAATTTACTCATAATCAAACAGCAACAAAAAAAAAAAAAAAAAAAAAAAAAACTGCATTTAATATTTCCCAACATATGTGGGTAGAAATCCAGGCATTAGAACAAAGAAAATTATTGTCGTAGAAACAATATATATATATCTTAATTTATTAAAATAAGAGAGAAAAAATTATGAAAATAAAATTGGTGAATTGTATTTTTTTTTTTTAAAGTTTTTAAGTAACGCGAAACATTTTTGCTATAAGAGTCCCCGAATTTATTGAGTAAAAACGTTAAAATTTTGATTTATTTTTTATCAAAAATTTACTTTAAAAAAGTGCCATTTATCAGTGCGCTTCTATTACCAAAAAGTAACCGCGAGTAACATTTGATAACTTTAGGTTCAACAAGTCTCGCCTTCAAGGTTTTTTTTTCATAATTCATTCGCAATTTAAATAGAATATACCTGCTTAAAATGATTATCATATAAAAATGGAAACAATTCATGGAATACACATCAGAAATAAGAAGGCAATTTAACTTTGAAAGCAGTTACGAATCTTTTAGTTACTTCTTGCCCATAGCTTTACAGAGGAACTTAATAATATAAATTCTGCCAGATGATAGACGTATTTATTTCGGTCACATGAGTATAACTTTACTTGAACTGAATCCATTATGCAAGAGATACGCGGTATTCTAAATACAATGAAAATATCTGACGCAATGTTTTAAAAGTAAATTTCAAATTGTAATCTAGAAAAGGGCATTCACATTTAGGATTCAAATTCTTTTCAAATATGTGGCAGCTTTTTCTAAAAGTTTGACGTATGATTTTCTGAAATTCTTTAGAAATTTGGCAAACCAGAAAACGATTTTTTATCGTCAATCAATGAACAATAATATCTCCCAGCAGTCAGATTTCTAGAACCGAATTTGATATTTACATATGGCAAACCGCTGAAAAGCAGACGATTTCTTTTCCAACATCTACATTCATTAAAGCTAATATATTTTTAATTTCTATTTATTATATTCATCATAAAGTTGAAAGAAAAATAGCAATTTTATTGTGAAGTTTCCATAATATTATTTAAATATTTTTATTAAATAGTAGTTTATTGATTCAATTTCGAAAAGACATTGATTACATAATATTTATTTACTACACGAACATAATATGTCTTTTAATTATTAATAAATATTTTTGGAAACTGTTAAATAGATTCTGAAACAATAAAATTTATTTAATCGGTATATTTTCTTCGACAAAGTTTTTTTATTAATTGCATTTATCCTTATGTCGCTATTACACTGAAGTTCAAAATTCAAAGAATAGCATAGATTCTATTAGACACCTTTGCTATTATTATAATATTGAAAGTTTTTTGTCTCAGAGTTTTTTGTGAGTCAATCATTTCATGAAAATTAATCATATATCAAAATAAAGTATATAAATATTTAAAAAAAATCTTCGTAGACATATGCCCTTATCCATCCATGAGAAATTACAAATTTACATAGTTCCAATTCCCATAACCCTAATATGTACTTACACACGACAGATAATTAAAGTCTTCGATACCCTATTTGATCGAATTCCATGCGTGACAAATTACAATAATCCTCTTCAGTCTTGATTTGTATCCACACAAGAATATTCTGTTTTAACTTTGCAGCTGCCAAAACTAGAGTGATAGATATCTCTCTAAAGTTTGTTTGGAAAAAAAACAGGGAATTTGTTTTCTGTTTAATTTTTAATGTTTTGTATTCTGATTGGAACTACTTTCTATAAAGGTCTTTTTTCATCAAAACTCAAATCTTCCTATAAATACTATTTTGGGAATGATAATTATCACCTGAATCCTAAGAATGGTTATTTGTATAGTAAGTTTTGAAAAGCATTTATTTTTTTAATTACTTGTGTTCTTCATTATGTAATAATTTCTTTTCAGAAATATTTACTAACGATTACGTTCAACCTAATTAGAATATTTATAGTCTTATGAATCTTACAAATTACACTATTCAAGGAGCTTTTATTTATTTTTCATGCCTGATGTTTAGATCATTATTCTTTATTAAGCCTAATAATGTCAGTACTTTGCTTTAAATATATCATTATTTTGTAAGATAAGTTGCAATGAATGTCATTTTAAAGAGCTCAAAGAATAAAAGTTTTTTTTTAAATAAATAAAATTACTAAAAACTTGATTATCATCTTTATATGTAATTAATTATTACTGATATGTTTAAATTATATATAATTAATTATTACATTAATTAATTATTATTTCACAATCTTTAAACAACGAAATTATAGAAGATTATTTATAGTATTGATAATTTATTTTTCTCTAGCAGTTAGATTAATTTATTTTTTCATGAATCCACAAAATACTGATTATATTCGTTTGTAATAAAATATTTATAGCTTCAGTATGATTTAAATTTTTAAAATGATTTATAATTTCTTAAAATTATAGTTTAAATTCATTCAATTTGTGTAGAATACAAATGTTTAATTAGCCTTGATGAATATCTTGTATAAAATTGCCATCAAGTACTACAACATATGAAATATTGTTTTGCTTCTTACTGAGTTTAAGATGGCTCATATTTCTCATGAATTATATAAATGATAAATCTTCTCTGCTAATAATGAAGGAGAATATGCGCCCATGAATCTGAATTTATGTATGTGTGCTAATGTTTTACAATGCTTATCGTTTGGCCTAGAGCAACCAAATTCGAAATCAATATATTTTGGAGCATAGAAACGTGTACATCGGAGAGATTTTTAAAATTTTTGAAGTGTTATTTTAATTAAAAATTAGATTTGGGAACTTTCCCGCAATTATTCTGAAAACATATTGTTGAATGAAACTAATTTTTACTAAAATTATTATTATTGATAATTCCAATGTAACTGTTTTGCAAAATTTTTCTAAAGTTTCATTTTTTAAAATTATTTTTTTGAGAAAACTTTTTATAATTGATTTTAATGTTACACTGACATTTATAGTGATTTATCAAATATTTAATGTGTGATTTTCTTCCATAGTTGAAAGTTAAGGAAAAAAGATTTTATTTAATATCTGTATAGTTTACAAGGGAAATAAAAAATGGAAGTTACAATACCACGAAAGTTAGAAGATAGATTTTCCAAGTAGTTACATTTTTAAAGCCCTATGATGTCGTAAGATTTTATTAAGATGATTCATATGCACTATGAACAGAACAAGTGTAAGGCTCTCTTGGTAAGATAAAATAACAATATCCCACAATTTAATGCTTAAAAATATTTTCCTGAAGGAATCATGAACATTAGTTAATGAACCAGCGGAACTCATTCAGATTCACGTTATATGACTCTCATGCTCTAAGTCAATTAAATTTTACAGTACATTGTTATTTTTTGTTCAGAGCTAAAATGGCGGTACGTTACAGCAAAATAAAAAATCTAATTTGTAATTGGATTAAAACGATTGAGTAATGATGTGTATAAAATGACGTCATGCATTTTGTTGAGATATTGGTTGGCTATTTACTTTGATATCGAAAACTAAATCTTTTAAAAAGAAATATGGTGAGTTTTTTATTTGGGTTCCGACGTATCAACATTAGAAATAGAAATGGTAAAGGATAAAAAAAACACATTCGCATTTCAAATAAATCAATCTAAGAATTAAATCAGAAAAATTGTGAAAATCGTGTTAGAATGATATTGGCAAAAATTAACTGGTGTTGGTGTTTTTATTAGAAAGTATGATTTATTTGCAATTCTTATTTAACTGCAAAATCACTTAAATGATAAAAACAGTATTTATTTCTTTAAAATATTTTTTTCTAAATTATATTATCTGGTTCTTTAAGCTTTTGTTAATCTGATTTTAAAAAATAAATAAATAAAGCAATACCATACAGGTATTTATTTAAATATCTTTCAAATAGTTAAAAGGAAAATGATTTTTTTTTGTATTAAAATAAACACAATATGCTAATTTTTATGGTTATTGAATAATAATAAAAATAGTAAAAGGGGCCTCATAGATATACTATAAAAAGAATAACCGTTAAAAAATTAAGTTAGATCGAGGAAATTAACTATGAATTGTAATTAATTTTATTTATTTGTTTCGAAAAGGTTTACTGGAAGCATGAAGCATCTTTTCTAATGATTCTGACTTGCCAAGTAGAAGTTAATATTATTTTATAATTTAGTTTATAAGTTTATATTATTTTATAATTTATTGAATATTTTTCATCTTTTGTATCTTGTTAAGATATTTAATTTTGGCTGGTTCAATTTTTAAAGTTAATAATCCCAAAAGTATTTTGAGAGTTCTTGTAAATGAACGAAAAAATTACGAGATGTTTTTTTCAAAGATTTTAATTTTTTTTATCATAGACTGATCATATTAGATTCAAAATGGCAGATATAATTCTAATATGTAATTTAGGATAGAATTATGTTTTCGGCTTTCTTAGAATCATTTAATGTGCTTTTTAAACTGTTAGTATGAATTTTTTTAAAAAACTGCACCATTGGTTAAAACTTATTTAATATAGGAAATAAATTTGCTCCCGCTGAAAAATATTCTAGAATGAAAATAATAAAAATTAAATATAACGATAAAATTCATTAAAAAATTCATGTTATGATAGAAATATTTTTAAAGTATTGTTTTGCCTTCTGAGAATGATATCAAAAATTTAATTCGTTGAGTTTTAATAGCATTTGTATAAAAAAAATGTGGCCTAGTATGCAAAAAAGATAAAAGGGAATGCATTTCAAATTGAAAATTCAAATTTATAAAAGAACGTTTTGGGAAAGAATAAAAACAATTCAGTCGCTCTTTTTTCTTCTTTTATGAAGAATATTAATTTTCTTAAAAGTAGAAAAAGGACATCTCACGTTACTAGCCTGAGGAATTAAAAGGCACGATCCCATAAAATGCCCAAAGGAAAGAAAATCATCTCGATCATCAGAACAATTACGGTCAGATTAAGTTTTTTTTTCTCTAGCTCTTAGCTTTCAAGCTAAAGTAGATTACTGAGATTAAAAGAAAAAAAGGATGAAAAATAAATGAATAAAAAGTTTTTTGAAGTCGTTTTGTCCTAAATAGTTTTCTTCCGCGACGAATCAAAATTTTGAAAGTGAAACGAATTCGACATAATAGCTGGAGAAAAAAAAAAATTCTAGGTCAGATTCTTAAAATAAACAGAATAAAGCAGTGTTTTGAATACGAAGTAAAAATGAATAGTGTTTAATGTCTTTTGAAACAGTGCTAATATTTTCCAATGTCGGTTTAATGTTTTTAAATTTTGATTTGTTAACTATAAATGCGAAAGCTACTTTAATGTTTGTAATAAATTTTAAAATACGAAAATAAATATTTTATAGACATCTTTTTATTAAATTATTTAGTATATTTATTTGCAGATTAACTTTAGAAGTTTTTCTTTAAAAACTGATAAATAAAACAAAATTAAAAACTTGTCTGTGTAATTTTATAAACATTTTCGAAATAATATTTTGAAAAATAATTTGTTTCGAATATTAATTCCGAATGCCAATTGTTTATTCACTTTTTTTCTTTTCCTTTCCAAATTTTTATTATAACACAAAAACAATTTATTTTTCTTGCACTTTTTTTTCCAATAAAAATTTCGAGATGCAGATTAAATTTCGAAGTAAACTGGTAAACTATATTTCAGTAACTGAAACGATAAAAACAACTTTCGTGTAAATAAGTTGTTACGTTGAACTATTGTTCTTGAAAACGATAGTATAATTCGCGCAGTGCGATTGTCTAAATTTCTCAATTTGCATGTCATGAAAATGTATCTGTGATCCATCTGAATATATTTCACAGTAGAATGTAGCTGTGTTTTTAATTGTTAATGAGATGCTCTAATAACCGAAATCTAAATACAGTACGAACAACTCGGAAAAGGAAATCCTTTTTACTGTTTTTCCAGTTACAGTTACGCAGGTGCACTGAAAGACACGATGATTCTGCGTAAGTGAATGCAAGTATTTCACCTCCTAACAGACAATAGAATACGTCCGTTTCAAATCAGTAAAATTGACATTAGAGACGAACAATATCCTTTTTATTCATTCCATAAAATCAATCGACAAAAGTTTCTTCAAATATTTTTCTAAAATGGCCGGTCAAACATTCGATAATTTATTATCTAAGGATAATAGAATTCATCGGTTGTGTAGCAGAACCGTAATCTCTTCTTGTTGGTAGCAGATAAAGGAAGAATAGGTTATGATAAAATCATAAATCAGTTATTCGATTTTATTATTTTCGGTGAATCAAAAAAGAATGATTATAAAAATTGTTCGTTTGCGCTATCACTGCGCCGTTTCTTCTTTTGTTTCTAGCATTTGATAAAAAGTGTTAGGTACTGTTGTTAAAACCTTTTTGATCAAAACAAAGTTGATCGCTATAATTATTTCTTTTATTATCATGTATTTTCGCGATAACCGATTTATTTATTTTAGGGGCTGAAAATACAAACACAAGTTTAAAAATTATTATTATTCAAAACATCAAGAAGGAATTAGGAGTTATATATTTAATTTAAACTTTCAACATTGTTTTTCGAAGAAATATCAGATGTATAAATAAAATAGTCTTCTAAAATGTGTTGTTTTCTTATTCTACAGATATATTCTTAATCAGGTTACTTATTCTTATAAATTTAGATTTTTTTTTCTTAGAAGTTTCTTAATGTAGCTCCGAGCGTTTAACCGTGTTTTATTTAAATAATAACATAATATTAGAGGAAGAAAAATAATTTTAAGGATTTGTGGAAATTTAAATGTATGTATGATCATTACATATTCTAGAAAAGAAGAGATGATTTCAGGTGCCCCCCCTCCTCCCGTCTTCCTTTTTACACGCTACACTTTCCACTTTTAAATTATAGCAAATAAATTTCAATACAAAAATGCAATTTTAATATTTTTAGTCGGATAGTATCAGCTATTTTTATTTACAATATCTAAAAATATCATTTAAATTATGTATTCAATACATTAAAAATACATAAATGGTTTAAATTGGGTGTTCCCAAATTTTTTTCTCCAGAAATAAACAGCATACTTTTAATCAAAAATCAGTATTTTTTTTCAATCAAAAAGAAATTTTGTGAAGGAAAAAAAACTTTTATTATTTAATACAATTTTACAAAAATGTTTCTAATAAATCTTTCTTAATGAACAGCTTAAATGCACATCACATTTTTGCATACAGCAAAACATACATGTATAAGCAAGTTTTTAATGTGACCAAAAATAGATTCTTGACCCGCAATTTCGAAACCTTTGTTTAAAATCATTATATCATTGAGTAACCAAAAATTTTTACTAACTTTTGGAATTATAAGTTCAAAAAGGTTCTAATACAAATAAAAGTCATTGTGGATACTTATGCATATATGTAAGTGTGATACACAGCATTTTTTTAATAACCTACTAGAATTCATCAAATTTTGCGTACTTATTATTTTAGGTAAGAAGAAAATTAGTTCAGTTTAGACAAGAAGCCTGCTTTTCGAAGTTTAAAATTTTATTAAACTTCGAATTAATAAAAAAAATTAATTAAAACTTTGCCATTTTTTCCACAGAAATTCAAAACTAAAATACTCCAGAAGAAATCATTTTTAATCAAATTAAAATTCAAAATTTTATTCTTTAGCAATATCAATTTTTTACGGCACAATATTTTTTTCTTTTTTAAAAAAATTAATTCTTTAAAATTAACATCAATTTTGAACTATACTAACACTACTTTTTTAATTATTTTTTTTATTTAAAAGTGTGAGTTTTACCCGTGTGTGTCTTTTGTTTTTATGTAAAAATTTAGCTGGGACTAAAAGCATAAATCAATTACTCAAAGGGAGGCAAGAAAAGTAAATTTCTTATAGCTTATCAACTAAATTTCGGTTTCAGACTATGAAAAAAGTTAACTAATAATGTACTTTTTTCCCTCATGATCTTAGGAAGGTATTATTCCTTAAAAAAATATCACCGTCTTAAAATTAAAATTTTTTCCTTACCAATTTCCTTTTTGTGTAATTTTTCCTTCGATTTATCTTGCTCTATAGAAAATTTAAAGCAGACGATTTGGAATAAAGGAATTTATAGGCATTCTTTTGCTGGGTAACGTTATGACTTTGAACTGTTCTATCACATTTTTTAAAAATTTCAACACATATGTCTTGAACATGGAGCACAATATTAAGATTTTTAGTTTATAATTTAAAAAAATCATCAAATAATAAAATAAATTTCACTAACTGGAAAAAAAGAGAAAAAGTATTTTAAAAATGAAGTCTAGAATTGCAAATTTCAAGTCATCATGTGAGAACATTATTATTTTTATTTGTATTAATTAATGTAAGTCATTAACCAGTTTGAAACAATTACAAGGTTTCTCGATCGGTCTCTATTCTTCTCTCTCTATATATATATATAATGATAATTTTTAAACTTTCATTTTCGATTTTTCTAACTGGCATTTCGACCGATTTTGAGATAAAAGAAACGTTTTTCTAAATATCGACGCATGTGTCATCATATAGTCTAATGATTGCTTCAAATCGGCTTAAACTCTTTAATGACTTAAATGTATCAAGACAATTCGTAAGAATTCAGAGAATGTATAATTTGCGAATGAAGTTATAACTTTAGTTGCCGATGAATCGCCAAATGTGACAAACTTCTGCATTATTTTCTAACAACCCTATTTTAGTTAGTTCAAATTATCCCTGATCCAACAATCTTTATCGATTAAAATAAACATTTTAATTTGTTTATTTTATTTTTAAAAAACGTTGCGCGAATTTGGCAATAACACAATGATTTCCAAACGAAAAACTACAACGGCAGACGATAGATAATTCAAAAGCTATACAGTGAAAACCAACTGCAAAATAAAACTACAATAGTGGGCGATAGATATTCCAAAAGCTATGCTGTGAAAGCCGATTCAAAAATTTTAAAAAACAGGGGGGGAAGGATAAATAGCTATTTTGTTGCTTACGCATTTTTAGGCTACAACAATTTGTTGACTTCACATTTTGAGGTTCCAAAATACTCAAGCGAAAACAATATCATGTTCTCACTTGATAATAAAGGTATCTTAAAAACTGTATTGCATATTATAATATTTTTTACAAAAAATAATTTTAATGCTAAAATTATTATATGTGAAAATATTTAACCCCCTGGCAACATTTAGGAAATCACCTTCTATTTTTCTTATAGCAATAATAGTTATTTTATTGATATTTTTTTCCCACTTTTACAGCCTCCCATGGTATCTTGGATGCTCCTACAAACGATACCCTTGGTAGGAGGATTCACTCTTTCTGTCAAGGAGCCACAAGCATCACTTTCCGTGAGGGCGTTGTCCCTAACTGGAGGATATTCAAATCTAGATCTGAAATTTACCCTATATCATCCGTTCAAGATTTGAGAAAGAAACTGAAGACCGACAAAAATTTCGAACAAAAATGGAAGCTTCTGTTTTCGAGCGACGAGAGAAATGAACGACAAAACAATCTGAAGTACACCAGTACTACTTTGAAACAGCGAAGAAGAGAGACTCGCGAACTGACGCGAATGCCTCAGACACACGAATTCGTCAGGCAGCAAGAAACCAGAAGGAGTCGAAGGCAAAGGATTCCTTCTTTCAAAACATCAGGCAATTCTAAAAAGCACCAATCTTCACTCAAACGAACGGAAACACATGCGAGGCAATTGGATCCGGCAGACAAAACCGAATCTTCACCGAAAACAAAGGAAGAAGACAATGGCACGTGGCGACGGAAGGAACAGAAAATTAGAAAACATGATTATTATAATTTTCTACCCGAAGCGGCTTTTCTCAACCGAAATGATTACCACACGCGATTGTCGGTAAGGGGAACCAGAGTGTTTGGGAGACGGAAAAGTTCTAGGGCATTCCCTGGCTTTGAGGGTCACATTCGTGAGACATTGAAATACAAAAGCATTTCCCTACCTTGCGATTTACAACAGCCAGAGAACCATGATTATGAGTTTTGGAGCGCAGGATTTGTGCAAAGTAGAGTTCGAAGGCTTGAGGAGGATCTCGCTTCAAAATGGGAAATACCTTACAATCCATGGAACTGTGACTTTGAAGTCCAAAGTCTATGCAGTTTGGATTTTGGAAGGATAATGCCAGATGGAGACGATTATCGGATTGCATATTTAAGTAGCATGGGTACATCTTTAGAATCCAGTTTGGATTATATGGAAGACAGCATAAGTGCGTTTGGAACTGGAACCTTGGATTGCAAATTGGACACCAAGTTAGACAAAGATGATACTCTCGATAAGTATGGAAATGGTATGGGAACTCTAGACGTCAAATTAACCAAGAAAAGACCAATATCAAAAAGTGAAGACTGGGATTTGTCATTCAGTTCCATGGAAAATAAAGAATTGTCATCTGAAGAGGACGATGAATTCGAATTCGTGCGAATGAGTGATATTAATGATAATAATTGTTCTCTAGCATATTTAATCCAACGTTACAATAATGACACCCCTGCAAATGAAAAAGAAACTTGCACTGAGGAAAATCTGAAATATAACTCTGATGATTATATTTCGAATCTAGTTGAATCCGAAAAACAAACTGAGGAAAATAATAATGAGACTGAAGATAAACTATCCATATCTAAAGTTGAAACTCAAAGTTTACCGTCGTGCATGGTGAATCAAGAATTTGGAGATGAAACAACATGTTTGCATAATAAAGAATCAGATAGTCAGAAATGTTCATCTAGCGACATTAAAACTACCGTTCCTCCTAAAGTGTGGTACGAAATCAGAGACTCAGTAGATTCGAAAAAATTATGTCGAACACAATCACACGATTCGAATAAAAAATATTTCAAAAACAGAACGTGGAATAAAAGACCATCAAAACCCCTGACTAAAAGCAATTCTTTCTGTTTTGAACGAAATATTTCATATGATGAACTTTTCTTATTGGCGGACAGTACAAGATCGAAAGTCAACGAACTATTTAGTTATGAACCCCTCAGTACTCCTTTTGCTGAAATTTATGCAATAGAATGTGGCAAGTATACGTCATGCAAATCAACAGATGCAGAAAGCATTCAATCAATTGATGATTGTTCTTCAGCTCTCGTTTATCAAATGAAGCATGAAAGTGACTTTGATAAACCTCTGAATAGCTTGGCATACGCCAGTGACCCTGAATATTCATTTTCTCACTCTCTCCATGAAACAAATTTTTATGAATCCGATTCGACAGCCATGAATGAAGAAAATGAGGTAAGAAATGAAAAATATAATTCTTCTAATTTAGATTTACATCCCGGCAAAAAACAAAATCGCCGATGCTCTGATTCTAACCTTCATGAGACTGATAATACTTATTATGAACCTATATTGAGAAGCGAAATTAATTGTTTTCCTTTGAGAAAATCTTCGCTCAATCATCAAAACCTCACATATGGAATAACTGATAAAAAGTGCGATGACCTTCATAATTTACTTCGCGAGAATTTACAAAACTTAAAAATGAACTATCCACCTTATCAAATTCAAATATTTCAGTTGGTTGACAAACAAAATAATTCTCCTACGATCCGATCTTATTTCGAAAAATCGCCTTTGAATTACATCTTTCCAAATCAGGATACACTGAAATGGGCGGTAACTACATTCGTGAACGATATTAGACATTCCAGAGAGATGAAAAATTTAATTAAGGCATTCGTGAATCAGCTTCGACGTCTGTCAGACAACAAAAGGTCTATTAAACAGATGGAGCGCCAAAATCAAAACTACTCCGGTGAGCAATCTGAACTTCATAATATCGAAACCGAAGTTGAGAGCGTAGGGGAAATCACTGAAAGTGGATTTACGGGCTGCGTTACGTCACAAACTGGTCGCACAGCATTCGTGGAATATCCCTTCCCCCACCATTCGCGGTGCGCACGAGTTAGCGAGTGCAACCTACCGTGTGGAGGCTCCGTAGTTCACCTAACTGTGCCAGCTGTTCAACGGCTGGCGAAGCGCGAAAGTTGCACGCCTAACCATTGGGCTACAGTCTTAGCGCTGTGCTCTGCAACGACAGATGGTGCGGACGAGTGTGACCGAAATTCGACTTGTGCGATACGGATTCGAAACGCTAACTGTAGTGGCCACTCCATAATCTTGGATTACTCGATCGATATAACAACTTGGCGACTGGATTACAACTATGGGGATTACGTCCGCTTTGGGTGCCTGCCTGAAAACCTTGCGCTGTTGATACTGGGTGACAGCACCACTTCTGGATTTCGACGGATCATGGCTACTTGTAATGATGATCCGCGGACTCTTGGAAGAGTTGTTCGAACTCAAGGTAAAAACATATCCAAATTAATGCGATTATTCGACTCGAACGAAAGAGGTATTATTTATGCCAGTGAAAGCGTGAGTCATTCGACGAAAAGTGTCGATAATAGGACGAAATCTGAATCCGTTGCTTCTCATAATGTAACGAAGCAACAAACAGTAAACAGTGTGAAATTTACTTCAGAAATAAGTGCTCAGAACGGTATGGATATGAACGGAACTGCGGTGAACGATTCAGAATTGACCTTTTCCATGAAGACAAGTGAAATCAGTGAAAATGGTATGAATTCTGTGTCTCTGAACAATAGTGAAAATTCATCTTCAGAAATCCCATATTGCCGGAAAGTTTCAAAGAATGGTTTATGGGAAAATTCTAACATAAATGCAAAAAGTGACAGCAATGGATTGTGGAACAGTGCACAAAATCATAATCAGTCTAATGATCAGGAACATATCTCCAGTAGTATGGTTATTGCATCTACAACTGAGCTAAATAATCTCATTGCATCCTCCAGAGCGGAACTTTCGAAAAAGAAAGAACCATCCATTTCTGATAGATCTAATCTTGAAAATTATTTTACATCCTTTGAGAATTCCAGGCCTGAAAAAGTAACCCAATCCAAACAGATGGAAAACTCCATGGATTCTCATGTATACAATAACAATGAAATCTTCCATCCGTATTTATCTTCCCATTACAACTGTGATATAAATGAAATAAACTTTGAAGATGAAGAAGCTATGTTGAGTGACACCTCATCTGAAGAAGACATGAAATGCCATCCTTCAATGACAAATACAAATTATCTTCCTGCTTATGCATTACACACAATAATTGAAGAAAGTTGTGAGGAAAGTGAAAGAGACTCACGAACAGCCACACCAACTAATGATGTTGCTACTTCTAAGCTAGAACGTTATTTTAGTTGGGATATAATCAATGACACTGATAGAGATCTTCGGAAAAAAGATGATGACGAAAGTACCATATACAGTGATTCTTTATCAGAAAGTTCGAACTCTCTTGCTGGTGATGATCCAAAAGATATCGATCCTACTCAATTAGCATCTTCTAGGCTAGAAAAATACTTCACTTCAGGCCTAGTTGATGATCAAAATTGCTATTATCCTGAAGATGCTGAATTTTTAGATGATGCACCAGTTAGTGATTTTGAAGAAGATAGTGTACATCAGAAAATTAGTCGTTCTGCATTGCTAAGCTCCCTTGAAAGTAAGAAAATTTTTAGTCATCCAGTAAATTTATATTCAAAGAGTCAAGAAATATCCAATTCTGAACCTGCAAATGAATTGAATAGTGTACAAAATTATATTGAATCTCCTGTTGTGGATACCAAGAATGATGTAGGTAATAATGCCAAATCTGATATTGACTTTGATAATGCAGATAAAATTACTATTCCTGTTATTCCCACGCCTGATAATTCTCATATTTTAGAAGATTCTACTCTTGTGTCTGAAAAGGTGACTGAAAGTGAGCTGTCTTGTTCGCTTGTTGAAACTGAATTAAGATCTGAAAATACTTCTGAAGTGATTGTAACATCTAATAATTCAGAACCGGCTTCTGTTCAGGATGCTGTTGCAGTGATAGATGTAAAATCTAAAGAAGATTCTGATGGTGATCTTGAAAATCTTGTAGATAAAGAAAATGTGTCATGTGGCCCCAAACCTGTTATTAGTAAAGACCAATTAACTGCAGATATTCAGGCTATAATAAAGAAACTTGTATCTTACTTTACAAATGAAACAGATTCTGAATCATTCAAAAAGAACGTTGAAACTAATTATGTCTCTGCATGGCATATCCTTGAAACAGAAATCGAGCGTTTATTGCAGTCCATGTCACCTCATGCTTTGGAAAATAATAGCTGTAACAGCAGTACTATTGATAGCAATAACAGTGACTATGGCAGTGATACCATTGAATCCATGGACTGCATAACAGATGATGATGACATTGATGCTAAAAACCGTGTTGCTGACATTTTAAGCTCTGCATACAAGTTTCAATCTTTGAATTCAGATTTAAGCTCTTTTAATATTTCTGAGGAAACTTTAAGCATATGGAAACGACTTATCCAATCATTGCAGAAAGATAATTCTGTCCTTTCTGAAAATAAGTTATGTGATCCCAATGCAGAAGCACGTTTGTATATAAGAGACCAGATAGTGACCTTGATGCACACAGTGACTGTAAATGACCACCTGCAGGAAATTAATAAATTACCACCTGTTTATCAAACTCAAAACAAGGAAATATCTGAATCATTGACTGAGGAAAATAATTATCATCCTAATGAAATAAATGAAGCTTTCAATGTAAATGTTGACAGTAAAACTATTATATCTCATCTTGTGGAGAATAATGAATTTGATGATATAACACCATCTGCCAAAAATGAATCTTCAGATGAAGGTATTTCTGATATCAGTGTAGATAACATAAATGTCACAGTTGAAATTCACAGTGTGGAAAATGATTGTTTACAAAGTAATAATTCAAATCAAAATTCAGTTTTTGAGCCTGTTATTCCTGATATTCAAAATGATTGTTTACAAAATAATAATTCCAGCCACAGTTCAGTTTTTGAACCATTTGTTACTGATGTCCCTGATGAGACAGATAGAATCTCAAATGAGCCACCTAAAGATGATCTGGAAAATGCATCAGATTCAAAATCTCAAAACGAAAAAGATGAAGCTAGCTATACTTTTAAAGAAAAGCTCACTTTTTCATCTAAAGAAATGAAGAAGGATGCTGATCTGAAATTTTCAGTGATTGTTGATATTGAACTTGGTGAGGATTCGGAGCATAATCCATCTGAATTGGACGATAATATTACTTGTGAACCTCCAGAAAGCTTTCAAACCAAGGATACTGATGATGAATTAGATTCTAGTCCATTAAGTAAACCCAAGAGTCAAAGTGACCCTTCAACATCTTCTCCTTTGAGTGCAAGAGTCAAAGATTCTCTCAGATCTCATAAACGTCTGAATCCTGAAGGATCTAGGGATACAGGCTATTATTCTTTTAAATCCTCTGATGACAGTTTAATAAATACATCAAGTAATTCTGCTGAATTTGTGGATGTGCCTAATTTTAAATCTCTCAAAAGAACAGTGAAAAAATTCCCTGTGTCTAATACTTTGTCTAAAAGTACAAATAATATTCTTCAGTCATTTTCTACATCACCTGATGCAAAATTCAGCACACTGCAGACAAAATCCAAAAAGTCAAAAAATTCTTCAAATGCCACTAATTCTCCAAGACAGTTCACCTCCTTGTTTTCTCCATCTGCTGTTCTTAAGAGATTTACTGGTTCCAAACGTAAGTAAAATTTGTTACTTTATCAGCTTATTTATAACTTATTAATTTCATTGAATTCTTTATGGTTTTATTTCTTTGTTTATAGTCATGAAAATTTTATCTTTTATATAATAGCTTCTAATTTTTTAAATATTTAGTGACAAATCAAGTAGATAATACTCTGAAACTGAATGATTACATTTAAAGGACTAGTTCTAAACATACTAATGCATTTATATTTTTACAGAAATTTAATTCTAATATCTTGTATAATGAAGCCCTATTTTTAAAATGAGAACTAAGTATTCAAGAACTTTCTGCAGTTTTGTTGTCTGGAAACACTTTTTGTGACATGCAGCATTTTTTAGATTTAGACCTATTATCAACTTGAGCTGTTACTGATTCTTACTATTTATCTTAAATGTAAATGTGCTTCATAGAGAAAAAAGGCTTTTGTTTGACATTATTGTTATTAAGAATGATTCAATTCAATCTTTAGTATTGATGAAAAATGACTATATATAATCAATTTTCTGTGCTAATTAATCAATCCTAAGGATTATATTTTTGGAATTTATGTACAGGCATATATTTGACAACAATTATGTAGAAACAAAGTTATTAAGTATGTGCAACAAGTAGTTAAGTTCAAATCAATCTTTAATACAAATCTTAAATTTAAATTATTTCAGAATTTTTAAAAAAAATTGCAATTGCTATATATTTATACTGTATGTTATTTTTAAAAAAATGGAGGAAAATGAATGATACTTTCTTATAAATGTTAACTAGAAAATTTCAAATGCCACTGAAATTGGTATATTCTACTCTGCATAATGCTTATTTCTCTTGTTCTCTTTTATTGCAAAAGTAATTCCCTTATGAATCAGTTAGTTTTGAAAAATTCTTTTGTTTGAAGCATTAAAATAGAATAAAATTATATTTCTGTGCTGTAATTGTATTTTACAGCATTTCAGTTAGTATGTGTTTATACCATTTCCAGTTCATATCTATTCATTAGACTCTGTACTGACTAAACTTTTTTCATTAACAGATTATTATATAAAATTTGCATGTCAGTTTATTTATTAAAAAGTTAAATAATTTCTCAATTAAATGAAATGTATAATTTTTTTAATCTACATTCATAGACAAAGTATTTCCCTTTCAGTAAATTAAGATAGTGTGTTTATTATGAAATTTGAATAATGTTTGGCTCCCTTAATTTTCAATAGTATTTCACTACTTAGGGGGCCATTTCTTGAATTTACTTTCTTCATTGATTGAATTTCACTCATTAAATGATTCTGCTCTAGAGTACAGTCTACGCCAAATTTTGCGGTAAATGGAACTTTCTGACTGCTCTAACAGATCTCATTGCTGTGATTTTTCAATCAATTTGACATAAAAGTGGTTTTAGCAACTTGGCGAAAACAAAAATCACCATGAGGCCGCATATGGGAGCTGCTACTATTAAATTAAGCCCAAAACATACCTAAAATTTTTATATTTTCTTTCTATACAAACATCATTAACAGCGAAACTTCTAAATTGTGTGATAGGTTAGCACCATTAATAAATCATCATTGGCATTTGTAGATTTTTTTTTTCTGTTTTTCAAAATAGAAAAATACCTTTCCTATTAATCTGATTTCAAGATTTATTTTATCAATTTTAATGCATGGGTAATATTTTATATATTTTTAAAATTCATCTCATATTATCTTAGCCTTATAATTTGATCATACATATCCTTTGATCTGATCAAAGGATTTGTATGATTTGAGATCTTTTAAAAATCTAAAATTGTATTGTTTTGCAGTAATTTCATAGTATTTACTAGACTGAGTATAGTATTTGCTTTTCTGATAAATGATCCTGCTTTAAATTTTCATGTCCACGATTGGAATGTAGTTTTAAGTTGGTTCTTTTGTACATTAAAATATAATGATCATTTTAAACTATGTTGATATTAGATTAATCTTTTTTTCTTTCTCACCTGGTTTTATTTGAAAATGAGTATTCTTTCATGTTTTAGTACTGCACTTTAATTTCTTTTTTCATAAATCATTTATTTCTGTTAAAGCATACATCAAAAAATTATTAATTTTCTCAACTTTATGAAGAAAAGAAATGATTCATCTGTTAGTAAAAATCTATCAAAAATTCTCAATTTTAGAATCGTGGCTGTGATTTCAGTTATAATATTTGTCAAAAAATTAAACTTGAAAAAATAAGTGGTCAATCTACAATTATCCATCCATCTATTACTATTATACTATAGTAAACTAATACTTTTATTTTCACTTTAAAATAAAAACATGAACAAGAATATTAGTAAAGATATATGAATTATGAACAAGCATTAAATGCATCACACACAAGAATGCAAAGATGCATTAAATCTAGGAAGAAAATGTAAAGTTATTGTTCATTGCTTACAAATTTCTTTGAAAAAAATTGCGAAAATTCATCAAATTTTTGAAATGTTATTATTAAACATAAGGAAACAAAACAAAATAAAATATGTAGATTTTAAATTGAATTTTAAATTTTTTATGGCGGTAAAAGTATTTTGTTTTAATATGTTTATTATCCTGAGTTATCTCGTGTGAATGAAAAAAGTTAAAAATTAGTCTATGTATGATAGTTTTTGAAAACAGGGAAACACAAAGTGATACTTGGCATTATGTATGTAGGTATATGGTCTTTTTTCTTACTGGTTTACATCTGGAATCTCTTTTAAGGAGCTCAGAGTACACAGTTTCTTTGAATTTGATTTTTTTTCTCTCTGTAGCAGGAATCATCATCTGAAAACACTAAACTATTCTGGCACTTCAATCCTTCCAGTCCTGTTTTTTGCCCTAGATTTTGTCATTATTTTTGCAGTGAGACCAGCATTCTTACTTAATTCACTGCAATTCTTAGGTTTAGGACATTCCATAGAGGATAATTTTAAAGATTATGTTCAAAGATGTGTGTTAGATTCTTACCTTTATGAGGAGTATACAACTGACTTTATCTGAAATGTTTCAATGATACAATTTAAAGGTTATTTGATTCTTTTAAACTATTCTTATCAAAATAATATCATTATCAGCAACAGTATGGTTTCTTTTTAATTTCTTTCATAAGATGAGAGCATGCAGATGATCTATTTGAAAACATTAAGTTTTTCAGATAAGCATTTCTATATTTTAGTTTTTCCTAAAAGGTATTTGTCCAATTATTTTCATATGCAGCATATTACATTCATTAACATCTTGAAATGAAAATTATGGCAAAATTAGTTTCATTGCCACATTTTCCCTAGTGATATTTTTTAATGTAATAGCATAAACAGATTTTGTTTTTTTCCCTCGTAAGTTAGAAGAAGTGCTCTTAGGGTTGCAATGCCAATTTGATTTTGGCACTACATTTGGCAAGTTTTGGATTTTTCACTGTTACTTAATAAGTAGCCATAACCTAATTAGAAGTGACTAGAAATCTTATGTTCCAATTAACTAATTTTCTTAAATGTATCATTGGAACTATTTGTGTTTGAATATAGTTTGCCTACTAAACACTAATACAAACACAAGTAATTCAATTTATTTCCAAATTTATATAAGCTTAATTTTTAAATGTAAAGTATTTAAATTTCATTTCAGAATTTTTATAGTGAATTAATTGGGTTTTAAATTTTGATATGTGAATGAGTAATCTGTGTACTTTTATGCATGACTGTACTTCTTTAATCATTTTGAAATAAAGAATTATTGTATTTGAAGGTTGCCAATTTAATTCAAGGTAATCAATATGGAAATCAAAGAATTAAATGTTTTATGAAATAGTATGTTAATGATTGAAAAATTTGTCCCCTGTTTATTTTTCTTTTTAGTGCATTTTTTAAAAACTTTTTGATAGTTTATATATGCATTCTTCTGTTTTAATTAATTTTGAAATATGGTAGCTGTCTTTTGGGAGTTACAAAAAAGTAACAACATTAAGAAAAAAAATTGTATGTCTTTTTTTATTTCTTTATGAGGTTAAATTTAAAATAACAAAATTATTTCTTTCTTGTATAATTTCTTTCTTCTAAATTATTTATTTTACTTTTTCAGATAATGAAACTTCCAACCCTGAGTCATCCATTCCTCCAAAATATCTAAAAAAATATGCAAGGTCCATTTCAGTCGAAAATGAAAGTCTGTTTGGTGCTGTGTCTATGCCACAACTCAATTCTCCCCGAGGCCAAGGAGATGTAAGTAATATATGAAATTCTTTTCATTTTAAGTTGATATTGAATTTTATATTATTTTCTCTGCAGGCTTAGCAATTTACCATCATTTTTTAATTTAAATATAAGTGTATTTTATATGGAAGTACAGTTTTTTGTATTGATTTTTTACATTTTCCTGTTTTTATTATTGTCACTAAAATATGTGCTGCAATCTTATGATGTATATTGGGATAATGTTTCTTGTTTTGCAATATTAGTTTATGATTTTTCAACTTTGTAATGTTTGTCTACTATCAAACTGATGAAATATGTTTTTTATTTCAAAAAATATATATATAAGCAGTGTTAAACAATTATTTGTGTATGCTTTGTTTTGATATTATAAATCGAAACAAAATTCTTCATTGAAGAGGTAGCTAACGATATGAAATAATGGTTTTGTATATGCATTAAATATATTAAGGGTGATAGTTATTTTAACTGTCACAATATGAGATATAAAAAATTGCTGTACTGGCAGATAATTTTAAAAAAACAATTAATCATATAATAAATGTTACAGAAATTGCTGCTTAATGCGATCGAATCAAGACTTAATGGTTTTGGTTACATTAACCAAATTTTATAAAATCAACTGTATTTTTATCATATGTGTTAGGGAAAAAACATGTAATTCATGTCTATATGTAATTCCTTTCAAATTAACAAATAAAAAAAACCTTATTAATTATTGCTCCAACCGTTATTCCTTAATGATAAAAAATATAAATTTCCTTACTTAGATTTTTTAAATTTGCTGAATTTGCTAAAATTCCAGATTTTATTAAAGCATATTCAATCTGGTGTCTTGTTTGAGAGTTTTTTCCTGTTAAACCATTTGGCCCTGTTAGAACCATTAATTGTATTTCTTATTGTTATTCACAAAATTCTCACAATTTTTCAATAAGACTGTAAACTTTTCAGCTACACCACAGTATTATTTGACTATTTTAGATATTTTTTTTGTTGGTTAAGTATTTCGGTTTTGTCTTGAATCTCAGATCAGTTCTTTTTATCCATTTAGTTTTCATAATTCAGGTACAGCTATCTGATGGCTCTTCAGTAGCTTTCAAACCAGAGCTAACAGTGTAGCTTTGACATATAGATCAATGACATAAGAAAAAAGTGAATCTCATCTTATGGGGGGAGGGGAGATGACACCAGATGTTTCCTCTCAAGTGGTGAAAGCAATTTAATATATGTCAGTTATTAATGCTGGTTGAAAATGAAGGATGAATCATATCTCTACTTCCAATAAATAATATTAAGCAAAGTAAGAAACCTAGTCATACAGAAAGAATATTTTTGTGCAAATTTGAATATATTGATTAGAGACCAGAGGTTTTTGATATTGCATAAACCTCTACCTGTAAAAATAAATTATTGCATTTACCATAATCGCAATAAACAGCATCCACTTCACTTTCAAACTGTCTTAAAGAAGAAAGATTCCTTTTTTTTTTTTTTTTTTAACTTGAAGTTCTACCCATTTAAGCAGAGAGAGAAAACTCAAATTAGGAAATCGTAAAATGTGCTTGTTTTCTTTTTCTTTCTGTTTTTTTCTAAGTTTTAATGTTTATCCAAAATAAATTTTTTTGAAGATAACATTCTATTTATATTTGGCTTCTTATTTCATTTATGTTTTCTGAAAGGATTTTTGATATTTATATTTATGCGAAAAGAAAATAATATCTTCCGTTTTAATGTCTTACAGTCATATTCAGCTTTGGGATTGTATACAGAAAATGACAGAGATAGTTCTCTTATTCTTGATGATGAAACTGATGTGAAACATTATTTTTCTGGTAGCCAAAGTGCTCTTTCCTTGGGTGTAAGTAAAAATAATTTTGTTTTTTTCAGGATGGCATTGAGTGATTTTCATTTTAATTTAAAACTTTTTCCTAAATTTGTATTAAGAATTATTGAAGTAAATTACTTATAAATCTCCAAGCAGCCAACCACATTCTTATTTATAAACCATCTTTTCCCATCCTTTATGTGTATTTCCAAAATTGATCTAGTTTTGTATTTATTTTTGGTTAAACTGCATTGTAAAATATCTTCTAAATTACAGAGTTTCATTTATAAAATATTGCAGTTTTCGTATTCATTTTTAAGAATTTTTTTGTTAAATTTAAATTAAGGTTATTGAATTAATATTATTGGCTGTTTTGTGAATAAAATTTTATGATATAAAAGAATTTTCGAAAATTAAAAAATTATGTAATCATATTCCTATTATAATGAAGATAATGAGATATTTAATTCGCAAAAACTATTTTCTTTTTTTTTGGATGGGGGAGCTTGATCTGACTATTTGGGAATTATTACATTTTAACATGCTAATTAAGGTATATATTTATGCCATGAATATTTCATAATAATATTATTTATGAAGGAACTTTTGTTTATATGATCGTCTTATGTCTCTTATGTATTACTTTATTTGAAATATTTTCTTGCTATCTTTTACTTTTATTAGTTAAATTCTAGTCCACATCAATCTTTCTTTTAAAATCTACAGAATCCATTCGTTAGAAACCTTAATTTTTTTATAGCATGATTTTGCAATAACAAGTTGCGTAAATAATGGCTACTGAATAATTTTAACCAACTTTTTAAGTAATCTTCTAATTTCTTTTTCATAGAGATAGTTTTACTTTAGACAAATTTAAATTTAATCCTAAAACATTAATAAATTGCTATCCAAGTTAATAATAGTTATAACTTAAAAAACCAAATCTTTATTTCATTCTGACTTTATATTCTTAACTTCCATTTCATATTAAAATTTAGAAATGTTCTGTGAAATATCACAAAGCAGACTTAATACAACTTTACCTTTTGCCATTTTTTTTAAATTCAAATTTCAATTATATGATTCTATTTTAAGTAATTGTGCTCATTAGTTCTTAAAATTCTTTAGAACTCACACAATAAACTTTATGCACAAAAGTTCAATTTCTAATACCAGAATTCTCAATCATTGATTTAAAATTGAAGCAACTTTACTAGGAAAAAAATATTCACATTGTGTTATTATTAAAACAAATTAAAATATAATGTCTTTAAGAAAGAAAAGAAATGAACAACAAGTGACCATTGTTTGGTTATCAATGTATATAATTTGTTTTAACATTATTTTTTTACTTTAATTGCATTTCATATATTTAAAAGTATAATCCTAAGAAAAAAAAATCTGAATAACTAAGTTATTAAAAAAAATTCTTAGTAGTGTGAAATAAAAAATGAAAACAATATACATTATTATACTAAAATCATATTTCAGTGCCATAGAGTGTTAGTAAATTATCAATTTTTCATTGTTTTTTCTTATTGATTTAAAATTTATTTTCTATTTGGAAATGTTTTTGCAATTTGCCAAAATAGTTAAATAATATTAATTTATTTTATAGGCCCACAGTGCCAGCATGAACAGTGTATATAGTGCTGCTGGTTGTCACTATGGAAGTGTAACTGTGAGTGGAGATGTTCTTTTTGGCTTAAATTACAACCAGAAGTCCCAGATGATGGAAGTATTCATCAAGGAATGCCGAAATCTGGCTGCCATTGACATGCGACACAATAAGTCCAACCCGTAAGTAAAGAAGTGCAGGATTAAGATGACTAGATTTTTTTTTAAAAGAATTTATGCTTTATTTTTGTTTAAACCTTGTTTTCTTAAGCTCCTATTTGTTTGGAAAAAAAATTTACTACCTCTAGAATTAAAAAATAAATCATGCATTAATTTCTGGGGGATAAAAAAAAATTGAATGCTTTCTAACAAATTTTGATGAAATGCTTTAGATCGAAATAGTTTGCTATTTTTGTTTTCTAACATGGAAGGCTAAAAGTCTTTTACTATTGTTATTTAAATACTACATTTTTCTATGAGACAATAAACATGTTTTTTCTTTTTTTTTTAAATTTGATACCTTGATCAAAAATTTCTTTTTTTAAGTGGAATTTTTTTTTAACTAAAAAATAGTTAGTATATTATTTTTGTATTAAAATAGGTCTGAATTTTTTATATTTAAATATTGTTTTTATTTTTATTGAAATGTGTTTAGGATTAATAAAAAAAAATAACACAATCTTTATTTTCCAGATATGTGAAAGTATATTTGTTGCCAGACAAAACAAGGAGTGGAAAGAGAAAAACAAAAACAAAAAAGAACACTGTCAATCCAGTTTTCAATGAGCTTCTCAGGGTATGCTGAAAGTAGCTTTCTCTCTCTTTTAAATATATTATTTCCACACTACAATATAATAGTTAAATTCAAACATATCTCAGTCTTAAGGAACATTCAATTGTTTTTTTTATAAAAACTATAGTATGCATTTTATACATGTAAAAAGAGGGGGGGGAAAGAATTTAAACTATTTGTAGAAACCAAACGTTTATTTATAAAGGCAAAATATTTGTTTGGATTAATTAATGTTCACATTTCTTTGTATCGTCACATTTATCCTTTTTTGAAATGTAAGATTTTTATTTTTAATGAAAATATGGAATAAGTTTTATTCATAAAGATTTGCTCTTTTTATTACCTTTTTCACTTCTTATAACACTATTTTATGGTATGTGTGTGTGTTTTCTTTTCATTTGTAATCATCAGCACTGTTTATTTATTTATATTATTATAAAATAGATTGTTTGAATTTATTTAAAACAGTTTTTATTTTAATATTGAAGCATTTTATGACAAGAAAACAAAATTGCTTTTTAAACTTTAAAATCCATACCGTTGATAGATTACTAGCGTATTTATCTATATTTTTCCACCAACTTTACTGTCATTGTTAAACTATGTATGATTGTATTAATGCAATTACATTAATTTTTCTAATTTAAACCATTAATAATTTGTTAATATTTTAATTGTAATGTATTATTGGGATCCGAATAATACATTATAATGTATTATTCAGATCCTGTATTCAGAATGTATTACCTGATTATAACGTATACTTAGTCTTAACTATTTTAAAATCAAATGTGAGGTTAAATAAATAAGCCTCTAGACTTAATTTTGATAATTTATTAGCACCATGGCACTGCCAATTTTTCTCTTATGAATAGAATCAACAACTCCTTGGAGCTTTTTTAAATGGATCAAGTAGATGATAATCCAAGTCTGGGCTGGAATCATATGAAGAGAATTTCAATACCACTAAGTGCAAATTTAAAAAAGTTTGAATGATATGAGATATGGCTAGATATTCTGTTCTTTCTTCGTCCTTATTTTACTAAGCCACTATTGAACTCATTAACCCACTGATAAACTTTTGATAGTTGTTGAGCATTGTCTCTGTATTGTGTTGAAAATCTGGGGATTTTCAGTCATAGGTACACTTTCAGATCATTAAAAATGGATTATGAAATATACCACCCTTTTTTTTATGCAAACAGAGAGAGAGAGAGAAGCAGCTGAGCTTATTTTATAAATGCTCAAAGTGAATGGAGATAACTCCCCAACACTAGACATAAGTGAAGAACATAGTGCCATCTAGTGGTTGATAAGCACACTAAGCTATACCTTCAACCTATAAACAGTTGGGAAAAGTGCATACATGTATTGACATTACATTAATCGATTCTTTATTTCTGATCCATCTATATCTAGTGTTTGTTATCTTTCCAATCCAAAAATGAATTCAGCTTATGAGTTGAAATAAAATAATCTATTCTTAATTTTAGGAAAAAACATCTTTTTCCTTGTAAATAAATATTCTCTTTTTGCATTTATTTTACTGATATATTTGCCAACTTAGAATTTTTTTACAGAAAAAATTCAACAAAAATTTATTGTGGAAATGTGGTGATGACTATGAAGTGATGCATTAAAAAAAAAAACTTTTAAATACATTCAAAAAAATTTATTTAGGATATTCTCTTAATTTTTAATCTCGCACATTTGTGCTTTTTTATTTATATACGAACTATGGTATATTATGATGTAAGATTATTAATTAGCATTTGCTTGTAATTTTGATTTCGTTATGAAAATTGATTTAAATAAGGATTTTGACTTATTTGTTGTATTTAATGATAAAATTAATATCATAAAGAATTTGCTTTTATTTTAAAGCATATAAAAACTTAACAATCAAAATCAGTACTTTAATTAGGGCATGTTTAAATTTTACTAAAATAAGATTGTATAATTTTTTCCATGAACTACATAAATATATTTTTAATAGGATAATGATTTATGCAACAATAGTATTTATTATATAAATGAATTATAACTTATGATTGTGAGTTCAAATGACGTTTCAAATTAGTACATATTTATTTATTTGCTTCAAATTTAAACTTTTACAATAAGCTCAAGCAAGAGTTTATTTTGTTAAGTAAATCCAATATAATTTGTGTAATTGCCCCTCTGGAACGAAAGTGCAAATTATTACTCTTTTTTATATTTGATAAAAAATAAGTATGATTATTCAGATTATGAGAAACAATGATTGTTTGATTACTATGATTTGTTTTATTTTGCCCAAAGCTTTCAATCTAATTATATTTGATGCTACATATGTGATTATGGGAGCATATATTTTATATTCCCTTAATGTTTGCGTTTCAGTTCCCTGTTCTAAAGAACGAGTTAGAATCGAGGACCCTGTGGTTGTCTGTATGGAATAGCGATTTGTTTGGCCGGAATGATTTCCTTGGTGAAATCTCTCTGCCCCTCGGATATCGCCTTCTTGACTCTCCCACCCTCAGGTGGTATCCACTTCAAGACAGGGTAAGTATTGATAATTTTATCACTTCTGCTATTATACTTGCATTGCAGAGATGCATTTTTAGCCTTTTTTAATAAATATGTGTGGAATTACTTTCCTCTCGACACTTTGAGTTTACCTTTTTATTAATAGAAAAATCTTTTCTTAATCTCTTCATGCATTTGCAAGATTTGTCTGGTTTCCAAAATATTTACTTTGTTTTTAATTCCTGTTCCAGTAACATTTATGTCAATTTTTTTTTAATCAGGTAATCCTTATACACATTTTTAATTTTCACAATTGAAAGATATTGTCCCCATAAATTAAATAAAATTTTAGATTTTTATTTCAATCTATAGTTTTAACAAAGTACTAGCGAATGTAAACAATTACATTATTATTTACATTAGAAATTATTTAAAATTTAGATGCATGAAGAAACTGATAAGATATATTCACTGAGAGAATTACTAAGAAAATGTTTATATTATGCTCTTAATGCTATGCTTTAGTCAATATGAGAAATTAAAGCTAGTTGGACTTTCTAGGTGATGCTAATTCTCAGAAATGAAAACATCATTATTCATTTAGAGTAAATTAGACATCATGGACAAAATATTTTGTCTTAATTACATGATATTAACAATGCATATGTACTGAAAAATAAGTTTATGTCTTTTTTACTTAATATAAAAATATTCATGAGTTCATAGATGCATTCAAAGCATTAATATAATCTTCATTTATTTTATTTACAAAAAGCTTCAATCATATTGGGAGAGATTTTTAGTTGCTTTTGTTAAGCATGAGAACATGTGTTCTTCATTTTATTTTATCTGTTATTAATAAGCAGCTTCATTTTTTTTCTGTAAGCTTAGTCTCTGTTTTAATTAAATATGAGGCAGGATTTCACATACTTTTGTATTATTGATTGAAATTTTAGTTTTTAAGCATCAAACGCTTCAGAATTGCTTATTAAAATGATATTGTGGGTATTAATTGATTAATTTGTGTTAATTATTCCAGGTGGAATCCCTGCAAAACCCCTTACAAAGCAGGGGTGAATTGTTCATTGCCCTCAAGTATGTGCCAAGAGATTTGAGTCTGGAGTCCCGTTTCCGGCCTGCTCCAGTTATTTCACTAAGAGGTGCTCTTCATGTTTTGGTGAAAGAGGCAAGAAATATTTCTGCCCAGCGGGGATCCATGGATGCTTTCTGCAAGAGGTAATGGTTTTTCCCCTTAACAATAAATGTTTAAAAATAATTGGATATGTTTATGCATTTGGAAACAAACCGTTTTATGGATTTTTGGCATTTCAATTGCAAATTGTTCCTGACATACTTGCTATGCATAATTCTGTCTAACCTTTCTGTTATAGGCAGTTAATTAATGTTTATGTTGGCAGTTTATATATAGTTTACTTCTTTTCTCTGTAAAACACATTACCTATATTTATGTTACGATTTGAAAAAACAATTATATTTCAAATTCTGTAATTTGGAATTGGTTCGTGATTGTTTTATGTCTAACTTGGTGAAAAATTTGTGAAAAACAAATTGTAAATTTGTTTTGGTGGGCATTCTGCTGTGTCATACTTTGCCCTTTTGATTATTTTATGTTTAACTTTGTGACAAATTTATGAAAAATGAATTGTAAATTTGTTTTGGTGGGTATTCTGCTGTGTCATACTTTGCCCTTTTGATTGTTTTATGTTTAACTTTGTGACAAATTTATGAAAAATGAATTGTAAATTTGTTTTGGTGGGTATTCTGCTGTATCATATTTTGTTTTTTTAAGCTTATATAATTTTAAAGAATAAAATTTTATAAGTCTTTGGTAATATTTTAAATATAAATAGATCAAATATATATATATTAAATTTGTGATCATTTTGTTCATTACTAATGATATTTCATCTCACATTTGATTTGAATACATTTATTAAATTTAGCTTGAAATTGTATGACGGTTATTCTTTTTATTAAAATTAAAGGTACAAAAATTTATCTTATTCCAAATTAAATTTATTCAACATCGTGCAAATAATGTTACAGGTAGCTTAAGGAAACAAATATTTATTTTAATGAAAGATTCTTTGATTTATTTGCATTCTAAATTTCTATGTATATGGAAATTGCAAAATACAAGGAATTTTGCCAGGAATTTATTTTTAGTAAATCAGGGAGCTTTATTTAAAAAATAATTTTGCCATTACAGCTACTTGTTGCCAGATAAGAGCAAAGCAGCGAAGCAAAAGACCCCCGTGGTGAAGAAAAGCAACCACCCCAAGTGGTACTACACAGTCATCTATGAGGACCTGAGTGTAGAAGAGCTCAGGGAGAGGAGCTTAGAGCTTACTGTCTGGGACCATGACAAAATTGCCAGAAATAACTTTGTGGGTGGAGTCAGGCTCAATGTGGGAACCGGTTAGTATTGAATCCATTTATTTTAAAATTTATATACGATGGCAACATTGAAATATTGAATGCATTTTTCCAACATGAAAAAATGTCTTGACTTAATATTTTATTATTTATTTGAAAAATGTTAAAATTTTTTCATATTAAATTTGAATGTTTAGGGTATTTAAATCCTGAGAACTGATTTATAATTTTTTCGTCAGGAATATTATTGAAAATGTCTGGGGAGCCAAAATTAAAATTCTTTATTTTTTTCTTTCATTTATAAAATATTTTTTATTCATCTACTCAAGTTCAAATACATTTTTTAAATGTGTACTGGAGGACATTTGGTGTTAATACAATTTTTAAAAAATATTAATTCATTAATTAAATTAAATTCACTTTTAATATTTTAAATAGAGTTTTAGTAGTTTGTAATGAAAATTGAAATCAACAAGCTGTAGCTCAGTCAGTAGAATGCAAGTTCAATTCTTGAGAAAATCAATAATTTTTTTTATAGTTATTTAATAAAAGGTAACTAATATAAAAAAAAAATTTGTTCAACTAAGTAGGAATTGAAAAAATTATATTTTGTATTTTAAGTAAAATTTCGATGGCTCAGATTTTGGAACTGTTTGTAAATGCAAATACTGAGCATAGAGAAGATGGGACAATTACTTGAACAGTTAATGTTATATGTGATAAATTAGAAATTCGTACATTTGAAATTTGCTCAGACTTACTGGGTTACTTTATCTTTTCTTAAATGTAGATCTAGTTTTTGATATAAAATCACATTGCAAAACATTTTTTTTTAATTTTTTGAACAATAATTCTGAATATTATGAAAATCTTCAAACTTGGTCTATCCTGTAAAAATTTGGGTTGCTTTTTATTTTATTCAAACTAGTAATATCAGTTTATTTCTTTATATTATTTATTATGAGAAGGAAAAATTAAGGAAACCTTATCAAGTGAATTAATAATTTTCAAGTTTGATTCTAGGTGAAAATTATTAACACTAGGAATATAAATTTTGTTCTATAAAAGTTGCCACCAGGTGAGAGTTGTAGTATTTTTTAAATAGGGTCAACTTTTTTTCTTCTTTGTTTTCATTTCCTAAATTTTTTGATCATATGAAAATCATTATGTGTAACCCCAAAACAGAAAAATATTGAAATTAGTTTTTTTTATTTGCAATAAAATTAGAAAAATAAATTTTAAATTGTTCTTTAAAGTATTTCAATGAAATATATCAGAAGATTTTGAAATTGTTTTTGACTGAGAATTTGAAGCAAGAAATAAATGAAAAAAATTTGCTATGACTCGAATGTTTTTTATTATTTCACTTTGAGTTGAGATTAGCAGATTAAAAACCTTTAGACAATGAATAGTTACATAACTGTAAAATTTACCTTTCAAGGGACTTCAAATAAATATCAAAAAATAGACATCCAGGGTTTGTTTAACTGCCATATTTTAGCATTATCCCTGAATCCACATTTTTAGAATTATGCCTCTATCAGTAAAGATGATAAAATTTAGTATGTGTTTTTTGCCCCTCCAAATTTTAAAATTTTCATATTTTGGACATTAACAAAAAATGTGTTAATGTTCATTATGTGTAAAAATGTTTATGAATACAATAAATTAAGGAGCATGACTAATTAATTTTGTATATAGTTTCATCATTAAATTTGTAAAATTTTGAACCAAATCCATCAATGAGTGTTTTCTTGTGGGTATGTAGATTTTGGAATATTTGAATATGGTAACTCATGAAATACAGTTAAGACAGATTATTTATGCCTGGTGGATTTATAAACAAAACTTTAAGATTGTATCAAATTTTGATTTGAATGGTTCGATGCATGCATTCAAAGTGCATACTTAGTTTTTTCCATTGTATTTTGAAAAGCCTTATTGTATCAGCTCATATGAAGGTTGGGAGATATTTTGTTTTCTCCTGTTTTTGATTTTGAGAGCAATAAAGTGAATACTCACAGTAAGCTATAAATTGGCAGATTTTCATTTTTTAATAAAGGGATGACACCTTTATTAAAAAGAATATGAATAAATCTAGGAGATCACTTATACTGGCTTGTTTATTAAGTTTATGTTTATTTATTTAAATTTTGAACATTTAATTTAATTTTGCTTTATAAATTTTATCCACAGGGCTGTATCACGGTGTACCAGTAGATTGGATGGATAGTCGGCGTGATGAGTCTAGTTTATGGCTTTCAATGCTGGACAGTCCTAATATGTGGGTAGATGGCTGCCTCCCTCTGCGACCTACCATGCACACACAAGGGGCTGGAATCTATAGCTGAGAGTTTTTTATCAGCTATGCTGCAAGTCAAACAGTACAAACACAGGTTCCTCCCAAATCTGCCACTGTGCTTTACAGCCGAACAAGCAATGGCTTCAGTAACTGATTTTAAAATTTTAAATAGATCAAATTATCATTTCATTAATTAATGCCAGCATACTGAAAAGCTCTCAAAAGATAAGATGGGAGTCAAGTATCATGATGAATGGAAAGTTTTCTTTTTTTTTTAAGTATAATTTTAATGATAAAAATTTCTGAACTAGGGAGCATTAAATTAATTTATCAGCCAGTTTACAAGATATATGATTATATAATAATTGTATTAAAATGCATTATCAAACTATTAAGTTCTGAGGCTTGATATATAAAAATTGTTATAAAAAAACAGATTCTGGTTAAAAAAGAATGCTATTCTGTTGGTATTTTACTGCTATTTTAATCAGTTAATGTTTTGTATTCATGTGCAAAATATAATTGCATTCAAAAAATGTTCAAATCACATGGCATTATTAAAAGAATCTGAATCAATTTACAAATTTTTGAGATGCTTTTTACTGAGCTGTTATTTTAACAATTGTTTATATGCTTGTTTAGTTTCATTAAATTCAATCTATATTGCAAAGGTCAATTTTATTAAATTTCTAAATATGATATATATCAGAATACTTTAAAATTTTTTATCACATTACATTACTATTTGTAAATTTCAAATAATAATTCAATTTATATGAATTTATCTCAAAATTTCAAATATCATTGATATATTTTGTCCATGATTAAAATGGTAATATCATCAACTCCTAACATGGACAATTTTTTGTAAATACTGTATAGTTGATGTTTCTACTGCAGGTAATTCAATGTGCTTTTTAACTTCGAGCATTCATTCCAATTACCAATTCAATGCTTTAAATGCAAATGCTCTTAATTCTCCATCAGTGTTCACATTTTGTATTGAAAAACAAGGTATTTTTATCTTGAAAATGCTGTTTAATTTTGTAAATCATTTAATTTGTATAATGTTTACAAAAAGGACTGTTCGATTTATACAGCAGTGTGTATACCTGTGTGATAACTTATTTATTTTTGTGAATTTTAATTTTTGTTTTGATGAACTTCTCATCTAAGTCACAGCTTTTTGGTTGTGCATCCGTCCCATCTTATGAAATGTGAGCAAGTTTTTTAAATAAAGTGTATAAAGTTGGAAAATGAAGATTTGCTATGAATGCTTTTTTAGAGGATTGTGTGTTTTGTATCAAATTGTGACCTTTATTTTTTAATACTTAACACTGTGAATATATTTAAAAAATGGTTCGTGTAAATATCCTTGAAGGATATGTTAAATGATTGTATTTTATTTAACAATAAAATGCTTTACTATAAATTTTTTGTTAATTAAGTATCTTTACACAAACACTCAGAATTTTTCTGTGTCATCTTGGGTTTTAAGATTAATATAAGATTGAGCATTAAAACATTGTGGTAACCATAAATATTCACTAAAAAAGATTTATTTACTCATAATTCCAAATAACTGATATGCAAAATGTAAACTTTTTTTCAAGCAAATAAGTAATGTGACATAATGTAGAATAGCCTTTGAGTAGTGATATTTCTGTTGAGAAATTTCTATTTCAGACTAAGTAGAAAGTTTTAGTATAAATAAATCTTTCTGGGTTTTTTTTTTTTTTTTTTTTTGGAAAAACATTAGGATAATTTTTTTAAATAAAAAATAATTACTTCATCTAATTCTTAACCTTTAATAAACTATTATCTTCTAATGCATAGTAAAACAAAAAATTTAAAATCAAATGCATTTCAGTAAATGCTACTAATTTTGATTTTCATGTTTTTTTAAATGTATCCTGATTCATCCTTGGTTATATTTCTGGATTTTTTTAAAGTAAATGTTTTTTAAATATTCTTTAAGCAATAACACAAAACCAGTAAACTAATAATAATGTTTATTAAGCATAATAAATAAGGAATGTGAGTGCAAGCGCAATTCAAAAATCAAGCGTAACACTTTTCTAGATATCTGAGCAAAGACCATGAAAATGTTATCAAAAAGATAAGGATTTAAAAAAAAAAAAACTTTCATGATACATTTGTTATCTTTCAACCAATATTTCTATACATAAATATGAAATTCAAACAACTTTTTAGAAAATAATTTATTAAAATAGATATTTTTATGTAATACTAATGGCATATTTATTTTTATGCTTTTGCATTACTGCTAAAGCTGAAATCTTGCTTTTATTTGGTATATACATATATATTCATGCTAAAGGTTTTACCAACATCTGAATAAAAATAGTTTCTATAAAAGAATATTCATTTATTTAATAATACTGAACATGATTTTGTACTTTATTTTTACAACTGTTATACCCACCTCTCCCTACTATATTGTAAGTTTACAACTGCATGTAATAGTTAATTTTTTAACAGTTTTTTTTTATGCTGCTTATTTTATTTGTGAATTTTGCATACAGTTGGCAGTTCATCAGTCTAAATTAATCAGTCTAATATCTATCAATCTAATCAGCATTTTTGAAAACTTTATTCCAGTTATAGAGTAGCCAAAATATGTACCAATATCTTCTTGACACCATAAAATTGCTGTATATAATTGTACTTGTACACACTTTGGCAATTTCCAAACAAATATTGAAGCTTTACGACAATTATTGTTGTCCAATGGGGAAATACTGATTTCTCAGGGGATTTTTATCTACGATTATGAATTTATTAAAAGGGAAAAATGCAACGACAAATGCATCATAGGAAGTGGAAAAAAGAATCTTGTAATCAGTACATTTATTTTAAGATAAAACATTAAAAATTGCACAGAGAGACACCAAAATTGTAATATCTATACTCATTCTATCAAAATAAATTTGTAAAATGTTGATATCTTAAGCATTTTTTTCCCTTTATTGCTAAAAAAGTTTGAATTATTTTTTGAAAAATGTTTGAAAATTAGAAGAAAGTATGAAAAATATTTGCATGCCATAAATAAATGAAGTTTCCAAATTTACCTTTTAAAATACAGTAAAAGATTTGAAGAATCAAAAATGATTCTCAGATTTTAAACTCGTTTTGATTCTAGAGCATCTTATGAATTTTTCCTAATTAATAAAGCAAAATCAGTTATTCTTTTGATTAAATAATAAATATTCCAAGCATAAAAGCTTGCTCTTAAAATAATCTGTACAACTCGGACTATTTTAAGCAATCAGAATATTTGTACCATAAACTATTTTTAATTTTTATCCACGTCAATACTTACGAGTATTCATTGATTTAAATTCTCACAAATACTGGAAATATTTGTTTTTTGCATCTCTGGGTTTCATTTAGGAATTTAAAATCAACACTATTGAGTTAAAAGTGAGTAAATATTTGGAAAGGAACAAAGAGTAAACATTGTTTTCAAAGATACAAAAAAAAAAAATCTAATTTTAAAAAATGAAGATACTTTTGTGCATTTCATAATATTATTATGACACAAATAAATGCGATGTGAAAAGTATTTAAAATGCTAAGTTAAAAAAATCACAACCTTTATTTTTTTATATCCCCCCTTTGTCCACATCATTGTTTTTGATTTCTTCAAAAAGCACCTCACTCAAAAATATCCCTAAAAACACAAAAAAAGAAGTCTTTCATCTCTTTTTACAATACATTAATTACAAAACTTGTTTTAACAGTTTTTCTACATGAACACACACTAGCCTGAAAAGAAAAAGTAACCACTAAACCCACGTGCTTGTTGCCTTGGTAATGGGTGTGGAAGACTGCGGAAGATTTCGCCTTATCATTGGAGCTTTGTAAGGCACAGGATTTGATTCAAGGCACAAGCTCTCTTCCATTTCTTCAGAGCAGTCTTCTATGATGGGCGGATAAGCTGAATCATATCTGGTGAGGTAAGGCGATCGAGTCCTCATATTTCGCTTCATGGGCACAGTCCCATGGCCAGGTGAATAAGTGCCAACGGAATTTTGGGGTTTGAATGTAGATGAAGGCACTGGCAACTTGGAAGTATTAGTGTTAGTACTTGGCGAGGATTTTGGCGGCGAAACTTTCAATAGTTCCGCAGCAGAAGGCCTAGGACTGCTGTCATTACTTCCAGTTCTAGTTTGGAGTAGCAGCATCTTGAAATCATGCATGCTTGTGGGTTTTGATGCACTCAATTTATCTGATGCCATGGATTTTGGGGTAGATGGCATGCTATTGCACCATTTGGATCTGTCTGGTGAATTATCATACCGCCTGGACAACACTCCCGTTTCGACAGGTTGTATCTTGGACAGTGAGCTCTGACTAAGCGCAGGCGAAACAGATCTGGAGGACATTGGTGACATGGATAACTCTGATTCACTTTTGATGTTGTGCTTCTTCTTGGAGCTGTGAATGATAGCAAAAAGCTCATTGGCAGACAAGGATTTCAAGTTTGTTTTATCACTGACAGAGGACTGAGGACTTGACTGAGATGGATTTTTGGAATTTTCAGAATAAATTTTTTTATCTTCTTGAATGAATCTTCGATGAGTAGAAGCAGGTGACGTGATGTCCAAGGTGGATGGTGGAGATTCACCTGCAGGTATAAGATCTGGTGGGCTTAAAGATGTCAAAGGTCTGTAATTAAGAGAAACAGGAGTTGGCTTTTGTGTAAATGATTGGATTCTAGGAGAGGATGTTGAATACCTATTGTTTGTTACAGGAGAATTAATTCTATTCGGCCATACGGATGAATTTGTTGGAGTCTGTACAGATTGGTTACCTTGTGTAGTACTGTTTTGGGATTTTGGCACATAGCGTGATGAATTTGGGCTGTATAATGTTGGTGATTGGGGAGGATTAGTATTTCTTTGAAAGGAAGGTATCTGAGAATTCGTCCTGGAGTAATTCCGACCAGCAGAATATTCATAAGCAGGCTTAGATGTGAATTTCGGTTCTTGTAACACAGGTGAAGATGATGGTGAAGAAGGGGATTGTTGGCTATTTCGCGATGTTGTTGATGAAAGCAGATGAGATGGGAAATAAGATCGGCAGAAACGACCACCTCTAGATGGCCGAAAGGTGAAATCTTCAGATCGGCTGGTTCCAGAAGATTTGAAAGAAGAAAATTGGTTCTGTAAAGGAGAAGAAGGCTGAGGTGGAGGAGTGACAGATGCAGGTGAATTTTGTGGAACTTGTACTAAATTTCTGTTATCATCATCACAACCATCCTTTTTATCACTAGCTTTCAAATCACTATTTTGTACTTCTTTTTGAGGAGCTGCTGTTCGGTTGCTAGAACTGTTAGCTTGATACATGGGTAGCGTAGCGTAGGTCCGCCTTTCCAAGCTGTTCGAATTAGAATTCGCACTGTTGGGTCTTTCTAAAGAATTCGATGAATAGACCACTTTACCTGTGGGATCCAAAGTCACACGAGCGACAGGACGAGGTAAGGAATTTGTAGGGCTAGAAAGTTTCCCTTCCGGATTGGTTGCTTTTAAACTACTGACGGAAGAAACAGGAGAATCGGGTGCTTTAAAAGAAACATAAGATGGACTACCATCCGATTTAGTGGACTTTTCGGTTTTGCTGTCACTTGAAGATATTGGTTTGAGCGGATTTCTTTTAATAGTTCCGGTACAACTTGAAGAGGAATCACTCCGAGCTATAGGAGTGACTGTAATTCGCTGCGCATATTTCAAAGGAATTAGAGATTTATCTGATTTCAGTATTGGTGAAACTGGCTTGTCAATGACCACAATCTCTTTCGGAACGGGATTGGGTTCAAACAGATTACTCCTCGGCTGATAAGATCCAGTCTTTATATTTGGATTGATGGTATCATTATATTCTGGCGAAAAAGTAGTAACATTAATACCTGACCGTGGCGTGGAAGAATCAATGGGCTGACTGCTAGAAATTGACGATGAAAAACTGGATGGCACGGGAGTTTCACTTCTGTACATGTTAATGGATGGATAACTAGACTTAGGAACTTCTTGAACATCTTCAGTCTTTTTGTCTTTGGATTGTTCTTCAGTCTTAGAAACATTATCGCACAACCGATCCTCTCTGTGGACTTCAGCAACAACGACATTGAGATTCGGAATAACAGTTCTTCGCTTCCAATCGGCAATTTCGTCATCACTCGTTTCGGGCGACACTGCACACATGGATGGATATCGAGTGGGATTGATTTCTGTCTTGACCCGAATCCTGTCCCTCACCTCATGTTCCGATTCAGAAGCAGAACCATTCGGTGGGTGAGGGGAGTAAGACTTATCGCTGTCTTCCAACTCCAGTTCTAATTTTTGAGTCACAGAATCTAGAACTTTTGTGTTTGTGTCGTCCGTTCTAGAACTCGAAACTCTAGGCGGAGGTTGAGGTCCAGGAGGCACACCTTTGACGCTATCACTGTTAGAAGAACACTCAGTTGCGGATTTGGAGAGGAAGCTGTTGATGCTGCTATTGTCAATGCTGTTTTCCGAACTGTGAGATCCTTGGCGCTGCCTGAAATTCGCCAAATCGGCCAATACATCCTCTGATTTAAGGTTGGTGAGTGGGTTGCTCCACAGTCCACTATCCGTATGCATAGAGGTATAATATCCATCTGTGTCCACAGAATATACAGAAGAATCTCCGTCGTCGCTGACACCTGTGCGCCGTCCAGCGTAGGGGGAACGGACTAAAGGAGTGCTGGATGAACCAAGGGAGGCGAATTCTGGGGTAGGGGTGTTGGAAGAACTTCTGTTATTGTTGTTGACTTCCCAGGAGAGTCCGTTATTTCCAAACTTTTTCTTTTTGACGGGAGAGCTGGTCAGGGATTGAATGGGCAAGATATCATCCTTGGACCTACAAAAATACAAGACAAATATTAAAACAAATAGCGATTATGGCACAGGTCACAGAACTTCTGGGATTTCTACCAAAATTTTCTTCCTTAATTTTATTTAATTCTCAACCATATGTTTAGAATGAGCATTAGAATAGCTCTAGTTAAGGCAAGAATGATAATAACATTGAGACAGTTAATAAGCTATTACTTACCACTTTAATTAATCCTTATGGTTATTATATATGATTAATTAAATTTAATTATAAAGATTTTAATTAAAATTAATTATAAAGATTTAAATTAAATTTATAAGATCAATTTAATCTCATTGCTGACCATAATAACTAAGGAACTTTTACAGAACTTTAAAAATGGGGGCACCTCAATAAAGAGCTGTAAATGAATTTGAAATTAAGAAACCATCCGTATCTTGTTGCTTATGTATAAAGAATATTAAGTGGACAATTTTAAAGTATTTTACAATATTATATGTACTTCAACGTATCCTCCATTTCCCTCTTGCCTGATCAATGAAAAAAATATTTGTCAGTAAAATTCACTAAAATTATGATTTAATCATTTGTTGGTTGGTTGGAATAGTTAGTGACTCATAAAATATTAATCTATTCGTATACTTTCATACAAAGTTTTCCTGACAGAACTGTGATTCACAGAATTGTATTTCATGCTGATTAAATAAATACATAAAAGTTTTTATTCTAATTTAATAACTGCCTCCAGGAAGACTGATGAATCAATGGGCAGCGCTTGCTCAAAGGAGAAGTTGATTTCTTATTACCAGCGGGTGACCGAGCTCCGCTCGGAGAAAACAGGTATCGAAGCTAACTCGAAGATTTAAATTTTCAATTGTGATTTATCAAAACAATACATGCCATAAGAAAATTTGTGAAACCATTGATGAAAAGATAACCGGTTAAAGTGCACCATTGTAAACTATTCTAAACAAAGTTAGAGTTTGGAAAGGGAACTATTCTATACAAAGGTAAAGTAAAGGTAAAGATTGAAGTGTGTTGAAGTTCAATATTTTTGACAAATTTATTTAGAAAAACCAAACATATATACATACATAAGAAACATATTATAAACCTATAACCGCATAAACATAAAACTTTATTAGTTCGCCATATTGGCTATAGATGGCAGCACGTTACCGCTTGAAAATTTAAGTAGCCATTATGGCGAACTAATAAAGTTTGAAAATATCCAATCTGTAACTCCGAACTGCTCGACCATAGTGCTTCAAAACCGGCGCCAATCGATTCCTCGTGGCCAAAAACCCCAGACCTCCAAGTTTACCGGAGTTTATTAATTCTGGGGCGATTTTCGACTTGGTAACCATTCCTCGTATTATAGTATTAGATAATGAAATCTGAATCTTCATAACTTGGTCATTTCTAATCGTGTTATTTTGTTATGAATATTATACCAATTCTGATTAAGATACGAATAATTTAAAACTTTTGAAGTTGTAATTTTTAGCAATATATTTATCAAAACAAAAGAAAAAAAATTATGATATTTACAGCACTTTTTTACATGAAAGTATGTGTCAATCATAATCCATTAACAAATCCAGTCACTGATGAATGAGAGTGTACAGCTTGTATAGAATATTTCAAGTTAATTTTTATCAGTCTTCTTTCATCACAGAAATTTTGTGGTTAATATTACTACTTCGTGCAAACAGTTTGACACTTCTCCTTTCAGAACACTGGTACTTAAAGAAATATGTGGTATTCATTAAAGTCCCGCTATTAGCAGTGTCAGCTCATGGTAAGACTTGTATAATTTCTCAGAGGATAGCAAGAAGTCTTCATACTCCTCAAATTGAAAAATGTCAAGTACACTGGCATTCTAAGAAACGTATAGCGTCTAACAGTGACGATTAAAGAAGGAGTAAACTATTATGCAGTTTTGAGAACAGCAAAGAATCTAGACAATCTCCTTCAAATTGAAAAAGAAAAACACCAGAAACATTGACACTCAAAGAAATCTGTGGCTTTTAATAAGTAAAGTTCCGCCATAAGCAGTGTTAGTTGATAGCTAGACTTATTTATAGTGCTGTTCCAAGACTACAAAGAAGTCTTGATTCTTAAGAGAGAAATGCATGCTATCTTATAGTATCAGCTGAACCACTGGACTTACCTATCGTGCTGTTCCGAGGATAGCAAGGAGTCTTTGCCCACAGAGTTCCTGGAAGGGGAAGTCGGATCTGAAGAGTCGACAGAGGCCCGGGTGCTGCTGCTGGCACTCCAATTGCCGCTGGACGAGCGTCCATCGTCCTGCTTGGGCCCGCGAGTTGAATTGCGCATCTTGACCGCAGCGATAGAAATGGCGGCGGTCAGCGAGGAGTAGGCGCGAGAACGCAGGGATTTCTTCACGGTTCCATTGGAAGTCTGAAATAGGAATAGGAGCAGATCATTACAGGATGGATGTCTCGCTCTGAATCGTACAACAGTGGTAAATGCATTGTCTATATTAGTATCGAAATTTTAGTTTAAAGACCAAGGAACTTGACCAAAGGATCTATATAGTAAGATACAATTAACCAAAGCGTTGTAGGAGGATTCTGGTTAGAAAGTAAAGGCAACTGGTTAGAAAGTAAAGGTTCTGTAAAGGCAACATTAACTTCATACAAATTATGAACAGAATTGTTTCAGCAGTCATTAAATTAAATACATTAGATACAAAAAATACAACATATGCCCCTCTCCCAGTGATGGATTTCTGCACAGGCGGTCGCCTCGAGGTATATAGGGGGCCTGAAAATCTACTTGGATGTGCATCATAGCTCTAAGTCGAGGATAAATTCGATTGTTCAAATCTATCCTTTGGTCTGATTCCTAGAAATTTAAACTTTTACTTTTTCTTTAAAGAAAAAGTGTTAATTCACCGATAAAAGTGTTAATGGAAAAAATACAGAGTTAAGTAAAATTCTTGCGGAATCAAAACGTCAGCAAGTTTTTTTTCTTAAAATTTATGAATTCAGAATTCTTTTGCATCGCCATTTCGCACACTTATAGCATGTTTAGCAGGGTTAGTATTTACTTTACACTTTACGTTACAGGGATTACACTTTAGTATAATCTTGATTTAAAAATTGAACTAGAATAAAAATCGCTAATGAATTGAATGACTGTCGTTTTAAATTATATGTATATAATAAAATACAAGACTCATTTGTCTAGAAACAATAAAAAAAAGTGACTGAGTATATAGAATGATTCGATAAAAGGCGTGTGGTGTCTGAATTCTGAACGCATTCATTTACTGAAATATTTTTTTTCATCACGTGCATCAGCCGAAATGCAAGATTTATTTGTTGTGATTTTAAAAACGATTATCGTCGCTGACTCACTGTAATTATGCACTTTTTCTTATGGTGTATCTAAATATTTTAACATACATGTTTTTCCGAGTTGGCAACCATAAATCGCATTTTAAATCAATGTTTCTTTTTCACTTAATAAAGCTGTTGAGCATTGTACAGAAGATGTTATGCCAAATTATTTAACTTGCTTAATTCTGTTATATGCATCGCATAACATCAAATATCTCAACAGGCCTGATATATGTAGAAATAAAAATCAAAAGATTTAAATGAATTAGGTATTGCATAAAGATATCACAATAATACATAAAGATATCAGAAAACAAATATTAAGATAAAGTTAAAATTGAAATAGGATTACCTTGCTACTTTTTTTTTTTTGACAACAATTGAGTTTAAAGTGCAGTGGCCGCAAAATATATCAGGGCCTGTGGCCTCTTATTTCCAAAAACCGTCACTACTCAACCCCTCATAAAAAGTAACCTTATGTTCATCAGTTATCCGATTCCAACTATTCAATTACCTAATTTTGGTTCTAACTCTAATCAATTCAGATGATAATTGCAAATTTATTTTGCAATAGTAACTCAGAGAGGCAAGAGCATCCCTGGATTGAAAAAGTGTTCGATATTTTAATTTCATATAACTAATTTTATTTACTTGTGAACAGCTAAATCACATTAAAAATTTGAACTATTAATTTTTATTCAACTTTCATAAAATTAATATAATTTCTTAATTCTTAACTTTTGTTTCATAAAAGTATCCACACATCCTGAATTTTAAATAAATATTTTCGTCTTTACCTATGCGCAAATCGCTTACATTAAAAATATAAATTTAAAAAAAAAATTGAAAAATTTAATTATGAACTTTCATTATTTAATGTCTTAATTTACATGAGCGACAAGAAAGTAACGCTACAATAATGCGAAAGGTAACGTGGAATTAAAAGACATATGAACCAGATAATTTTGTTTTAATGGCATCGTGATATAATGGGACTTGACTCCACTAGAAATAGATAAACAAGATTCATTGGAAAAAGTATTGGTGCATGTGAATAATGTTCTTATGTCAATGCCCTTCTCGCATATCACAAGTTAACTATAACTATAAAGAACTCATATGCATGAAATTTAGTGCACTGTTTAAAAATCAAAAGTATAAATCTTTATCAAATTTTTAACTAAACTTGTGAAAGAATAGACCGTTAATAGGTCTATACAGCATGCATGCAAATACAATGACTTAAGTTAAATCTGGTAAGTGATCTTGTTACTAAAATTATAATTCTGGGTTGACAATTTTGTTTCAATCGTTAAAAAACAGCGATAGGGTATTAAATGTTTTTTCCCCTTTCAAAATAGTTTCTTTTGGATACTTTAAGTTATATTAACGTCCCGTTTTTAAGGAACACTAGGGCTATTTTGGTACGGACCTCATCATTTTGAGCCACGGTCAGATGATGAGGCCGACACCTGAACTGGCACCACACCAGCGGAAGGACATTTGGTCTCGGCGGATTTAACGGGCACCAGACCCGCTCACATGACAGTTCTTCGGTAGAATCGGACCTCGAACCTGCAACCCTCCGATTTCGAAGCCGAGATCTTACCACCATGCCACTGCGGTATCATTCTTTTGAATACACAAAACCAGCTCGGAAAGAACATGTATTTTTCATGCCCGTAAAAATTCAACGAGCCGAGATGCAATGGGTCGTTATATATTCAGTTTCAGTAGCAGCGACAGTGGACTCCTCGAAATTCTCTCGCATATTCTCTAATAAACTTGTCATACCAGAGAATGACTTACATGGCATTGGCGTGCAACAATTACGAAGCAGAACTTATGGCAAGAATTTAACTTTTTTACAAAATCTGTTATCTTTGGAGATATCCGCAAATCGAATTTGTGTATTAGGCGCGTTTTTCTCAACCGATTGAAATAAAAATTTGACACAAAATCGCACTTGCAGCCACAAAATCACATACCAAATATCACATATTTAAGTCATTGCATTTTTAAATTATCGCGTTTACATGTTTCTGAATGTACGGGCAGACAGACAATAAACCCAAAATTGGGACAGATATCAACAAAATAGATGTTAAATCTATGTACCGAATTTTATCTAACTCTCTTCGTTTTATAATTATAGTTAAAACTCATACTCGACAAGCTAAAAATTTCTTTTGAACAGATTTGGTACAAAATGCGACATACGTGTTCAAATTCGGTATAAAGATCGTATACCGACTTTCTAGCTCAAAATGTTTTTGAGGTAGCCTTGTCACAGACAGACGGACGGATAGTTTCCAAAAATATATTTTTGGAACTCAGAGAGGTAAAAAACGTGGTGATACGACAAAATCTCTGGTACGAATTTTTTAGACAATTACAATACTTTCTGCATATTACATATACGAGAGAAAGCAAAGATTATATCCAAAATGAATTTGAGTAGCAAAGATTCTCATCTTTACACAGGGGAGGAGAGAGGATGCAAGAACGTTTGAGGGTAATCCAAAATTGGTCTATTTAGTTTAATTACCGATATGTATTTAGTTTAATATTTTTTTAAATAGGACGGCTACCTATAATGAAAATGGCCTATTCAGATAAGTAACAAACTATGGCTACATGGATCTGTCCATGAAAGAGGGGACTCACGAGTCCTTACCTTCGTAGGTGACTTCTCTTTGTCGTCTTCCGTGGCCGAATCTTTGGCGGAGTCTTGCTTCAGCGAATCCAGATCCAGGTCTCGCCTGCGAGAGGAGGTGTCCTGCACAGACCGGGATCTCCTCTTGGAGAGGGTGGACTTGTTGTGGATGGACGAGGAGGAGACAGAAGTGACGTCAAGGAAGTCATCTGTCTGGCACGAGGAGTGGGCTACATTTCGGATGGCCTGATCCAGCTCTCTGGTGTCTCCTTCGCAGAAAGTGTGCCGACGTTTCGACCGCTTCTTGGTCTTTTTTCGCTTAATCACGAAGTCCATCTGAAGAGAGAAAAGGATTAGAGTAAGACTTTAATCTGGAGTTGTGTACCAAAGAATAGAATAGTTTGTTTTTCAACATCAAAGCATACAATTAGGTTATACATCACATTAAGTTGAGCGTGTAGCACATAACCAGTTTGTTCAACTTCAATTGTACTAGTTGACTGGAAATGTAAATCAACTTGAAACTCGATTAACACACAACACCACTTCATGCCCCTGCAACTACAACTCTCTCATTATTTAAACAGTGTCATGAGCATGTTTTACAAGCCATACAGTCATCACACAATTGTAATAAGAAAAGATAAAAAAGTGTTAAAGTTAACAAGTTGATAGAGTTGAAATGGATTAACGCCCATATTGGGATCTATGGTAATGAAAAGATGGGTCACTATGCGAAGTTGGAGACACAGAAAGAGAATATTGATATTATTGTCCCCAAATCAAGTGGTGTTTTAAAAGGGAAATTGAGAGAAGAAATAAAACTACAATGGTTTGACAGATGATATACGTCCAAAAAAGGAGGAGTAACTTTCGGCTTTATTCCTAATCCGGAAATTAAAAAGATACCATCCACTTACAATCCAAATAATATCTGGACATGGGAGATTTCCAGCATATTTCCAAAGATTTAGAAGAACGCAGGAAAATAAATGCATTTGTGGAGAAAATGGTACGGTTTACCACTATTTAATGGAATGTATGGACATCTCAGAGTTAAGGAAGGATCTGAAGTTTGTTAATAATGATTTAAGTACAGTACTGATGGTACCAGGTAATCTCAAAATCCTGGAGAATATGATGTTAAAGATTGATAGTTTCATTCCAACTGTTTGGGAGTGGGCAGCTGGGAGAAAAACTGCAATTTACTACCCCGAAAGGAATGTTAGTTTGACTGTTCGGTCGATGTAAGGTTGAAGAATAATTATTCAGCAGTCGACCACAACAAATCCTGTCGATACTGCTATGTTCAGTGATGGCGGGGTAGTCGGCTGTATACAAGACGAAGTGTAATGAGCATGAAGTGGGAGAGACATGGAATGACCCTCCTGTTCAATCCATCCCTGTGATTATTGTTCGATGTCTGACAATTATAGATTGGAATTAGGTAAGGGATTTTAATATTGAAGAAAGCAAAGCCGAAGGAAATGAGATTTTTGAAGTTCAGATGGGAAATGAATTTGGCCTATCAAGCTAACTATCATGCAGGAACTGAAAACTGGTGCCGATTTACAGAAACAGACTTATAGTTTATTTGTGATTACAAGATTCTGAAAAATACTAATATAAAAATATTTTTTAAAAAACTGGAAACGAGTATAGAAAAAAAGACAGAGAAAAAAAAGAGAGATACAAATACAAAATAGAGATATACCACACACAAAAAAAATACATATACAAATAAACGCTTTGTTCAAATACAAAAATAAATACATGTATGTAGTGGGCTACTCTAGGGAATAATATTTATAGAATCAAAATATATCTTGGTTTTCTTCGAGATGACGAATCATTCTTGCTTAACTCGATTAACAGAGATTCAACATTTAAAATCGAATTCAATATTAAAATCACTTTGGATATTTTCCGAAACAATGCTTAAGCATGTCATGATTCGATTCACTTAAGTAATGCTGTAAATTAATTCCACCAGAGGGCGCTCTTCATTCTTCTGACGATAGCCAGAGTTCAGAAGACACCAAAGAAGAGAGGGACATCAACCGAGGAGAATACATGAATACATGAAAATACATGATCCTCTGAAAAAAGGCCGTGCAAATGACCAATGTATCACTCGTAGTGGGGAAAGATGCTTTGAATAACATCAACTGTCCATCATAATGTAATATATATTTCTTCATCATTGAATTCTCACTTGTAAAAATCATTGTAATCATCCTTTGTTAATTAAGAAATAAAACGATTAAGCTAATAAAAATGGACTGTTGTATTAAAACCCATTACATCCACAGTATTATGTAAGTATAATTTATCGACGATATAAAAAATGTCATAGAGTGCTAGTGTATTTACAAATACAAAGAAATATGCTTCTAAACTAAATGATTACATAAAAATATATTTGATCTCTTTAACACTCTTTCCTTAATTTTTTGAGACTAAAGGAATATAGCCAGCTAAAGAACACAAATTCAAATAAGGCTTTCGATTTTTATAAATAAATACGGATTATTTTACTTCTTTTTATTTTTATTTCCAAACTTCTAGAATAATATGTGCACTAAGGATTTATAAAAAGAAAATCTACAAAAATTAATATGCAACTGCAGAATAAAAATGTATAGATGCATTTGTTAATAATGAGCTACAATTTATTAAATACATTTCATTCTCTAAAAGTCTAATGAAATGCAACAAATAAAGACGGCATTCTGAGTTAATTTTTTTTTATGAGTAACTCAAAAAAATGCAATCATGTCAACTTTTATAGGTCCAGAAAATTATGTATGCGGTCGAATTTGGGATGGATTTCTATAATTTAAAAATTTGATATAGGTAGATTTTATTTTATCACTATTAATCAAAACCAGTTGTTCTTATTCCTTTCATTCTTAAATTAGCTTTCATTTATTTATTTATTTTCGAGTCAGTCAATTTTCACATCGCTTCTTTAACTAACCATTTCTTACTGCAAAGAAAATTTAAAAGCCGAAATTAATTTTATAGTCAAAAGTTTGAAATTAAATTAACTGTATATTTAGAACTTCTTTTTGATATTACATTATGTTAATTTCTTTCGTGCGAATAAATGTTCCCATTTTATGCTTCTAACAGAAGAAAACAATACTGAAATTATTTTGCAATAACCTACATCTACTTCTCAACGTTATTCCATACGAATTTCTGAATACGAACATTCAGAATTCTTTTTCATCTAGTTTATTCACAGACATTTGCATATTTCTGTTACAAGGTTATCCAGTAGGCTTCAACACTACCAGAATTTTAACTTTTCACATTAATCTGAATAAACAAAATTCTGTAACTATTTTCCTTGCACTTTCGAGCATTTTTTGCATGTTAAAATAAAACATTAGCTCTAAACCAATAAAAAAAATTTAAAAAAATCATCTTACATGTAATAATGACCTCCTGAGCAAGGACATTCTGTTGAAGCTGGTCTCACTTGTGTCAACAGGCACGACGACCGAGGGGTATTCCAGGGAAAGCAGCATGGCCTGCTCTTCGGGCGAGGGAAGGCGCTCCAATTCCAAGCTCTCGTTTTGTTTCAAAATGTAGCCTCTAGATGGCGACACCAGAGGAGGGAGAGAAGACGTGCCACACTCCAAGCGATCTTGAACATTTTCGGCAAGACTGAAGTTGGCAGGCTACGTTCGGAGAGAAAAAATTTCATTAATGGTTATCTGTTTTGTAGAATTTTATTTTTATAAGACGATTGATTAAATAAGACTAGCCTTGAATCAAAATTAAACTGTTCAAAGACTTGAGAAATAATTGATTATGGGCAAAACCAAATGCTGTTCATGTATTAGAATATGCAAAAAGTTCTAATAAGTAATAATTAAAGTTTTTCATTAACCTAAATAGAACGTGAACACCCATAAACAACTGCATTAAATAACTATTTCAAGGCCCACACAACATTTCACGTTTTTTTAAAATTTTCCTTTTAAATATAATTTTTTAAATCTTAATTTAGTTTCAAACATCATTAAGCAATAAAAATTGATTAATGATATTTAAAACTAAATTCTAACAGAATGAACTTTCTTTAAAAACGCTTCTTAATGTAATACGCTATATGTAAACATTATCATGTTTGTGAATATTATATTGACAACAGATTCTAAAACCTTTCGGACTTTTGCGCATGTGTTTGGATGAGGTTAATTCATCAAAATAGGGATGAGGGGAAAGCTGAAAGGAGATGTTTATATTTAACAATAAAATAAAATCGGATTATTCACGGACTGAATTAAAATAATATGATAAGAAACGACACATATTCACATACAAGAGAAAAAAGAAATTAAACAAGTAGCTAACAGGGCGAAAATCAAGGTCAAAGAATGACGAAAAATTTCGTAAATGCGCTCATCTTTCTGCGTCCCTCCCCTTAATGGGATGGAATCGACGAAAAGTGGCATAATACTGAAACAAACAATGCCTATTGTTTCATATCTTTATTTATCATTTGCAAATTTTATTAATTGTCAGAAACATCTGTTATAAATCCTGTATCAAGAATTGATAATAAAAAACTCAAAAGTCGCTGTTATTACCTCTCGTCCACTAAAAACGGTCATTCTTATTTTTTAAAATATAATAACTTTTTATTTTGGCATAGTGACAAAACTATCAGAAGAAAAAAAAAGTATATCAAGTTAAAGTTAATGAGAAATATTTAAGATAACTTGAGAAATATTTAAGTTAATGATTTGCTCATCCAAATAATAACCACATAGCCAAACGTGTGGTTCTTTCATGAAATAAATGAACAATCACATGCAAATAAAAGTAAGGTGAAAAAAAAATTATCACGTATTCATTTTACTGACAAATATAAAGTTTTCATTATTTTTAACAAAATTTACAACACCAAAATAATGATTTGAACAAAATATTCAATGTTTTCTACAACTTTAGAAGTTAATCAAATTTGCACTGAAACAACAGCAGATATCGAAAGTCAAAATAATTTGATTTTTGAAAGAAAACAAACTAAAATTATTTTTTAAAGTCAAATCACTAAAAAAGTCAAAAGTCACTAAATAAACAATAGAGTGATAAATATGACTCCAATGTTTACTTAGTATATGTTCGAAGGCTTCATATCTTAATAATAAGACACTTCATATCTGAAAAGTCAGACGCTTCATGTCTTTATAATCTTTCAAAAGTGTTTGGAAACATTCTTATTCACTGTGTACCATCGAGTGCGATAAAAAGGTTACTGATACATTTACAGCCAGTTAAAAAAAATTATTACGGTATCCGACTACGTTTAATATAATTGATTATCGACCACATTGACGAATTTTTTAAAATTCTTATTATTTTTTGTTGTTCTGACATTTCTCTTCCCCGAACAGTTTAGCTAATACTATAATATGAGGAATGGTTGCCAAGTCGAAAATCGCCCCAGAATTAATAAACTCCGGTAAACTTGGGGGTCTGGGGTTTTTGGCCACGAGGAATTGATTGGCGCCGGTTTTGAAGCGCTACGGTCGAGCAGTTCGGAGTTACAGATAGGATATTTTCAAACTTTATTAGTTCGCCATAATGGCTACTTAAATTTTCAAGCGGTAACGTGTTGCCATCTATAGCCAATATGGCGAACTAATAAAGTTTTATGTTTATGCTGTTATAGGTTATAATATGTTTCTTATGTATGTATATATGTTTGGTTTTTCTAAATAAATTTGTCAAAAATATTGAACTTCAACACACTTCAATCTTTACCGTTACTTTACCTTTGTATAGAATAGTTCCCTTTCCAAAGTCTAACTTTGTTTAGAATAGTTTACAATGGTGCACTTTAACCGGTTATCTTTTCACCAATGGTTTCACAAATTTTCTTATGGCATGTATTGTTTTGATAAATCACAATTGAAAATTTAAATCTTCGAGTTAGCTTCGATACCTGTTTTTTCCGAGCGGAGCTCGGTCACCCGCTGGTCTTTTCTAAGAAAAGGAAGGCCTAACCTATCATCTAGAGTCATATTTTTCAGCTAAAAATTTTTTTTTTTTTAGTTTCAGTTTTTTAAAAACTTTAATTTTCATAAAAATTCTCTACCGTTAACATTATATCCTCAAAACTATTAGAGGTATTTACAAAAAAATTTCAGCGTGTGTTTTAAAATTTTATGGGCAATGACATGGACCAAAAGTTTCATTGTGGGTGAAATACATTTTCCTTTATAGGGTGCTTTTAGAAAAAATAAGCTGCGAATTTATGGGAAAAATGCATATATATACATATTTTTACCCATCACTTCTTTGCATCTCAAAATGTTTCTTAGATTTTGGTTCATTTCGTTCATCTTCATATTCTATAACTTGTGTCCACAGAAAAATAGGACAGTTCCATTACAGTTTTGTGCGAAGTGTTAACCGTTTTGGTTGAATTTCATTCAAATTTCTTACAAATTTTCCCATTTCTCGAAATATATTATAATTTTCAAATAATTGTTTTTGTATTTATAGTGTTTATCAATGGCAATACATCTAAAAACCATAAATAGTTGTTAAAAAATCCTATTTTTCAAATTTTTTCCTTCGAACGTAGTCGGATGCCATAAGTGAATAGCAATAAACAGTGTAAGATTACCAAATAGGTTCCACGGCCTATGAAACAAGCTTGAAATAAAGGTTCCACAGCCTATTGTTTTTGCTTGTTTTATTTCATTTATTTGATATAGTTTTTCAGAGAGTAATTTAATTTTGTGTATGGTCGAATATATTTAAATTAAATATTCAAATTAATAAAATTTATCAAAGCAAAGTAAAATTAAATTTCGGAATAGTATTCTTATGATTTAATGTTTTTAATGATAATATACCCTTCCAGTCAAATTATTTTTTAACTAATGACTGACTAAAAGCCTTGACAAACTCAAGAGAAAGGGATCCCGAAAAAAATACTTTGCTGAAAAACGATTTTGCAAGAGGAGAATCTTATATCACACCTTCCTAGCTTCGAAGTTTTGCCGGTCTTAATTTAAAACAATAAACAGGACGAGTAATTCATTTATAAATTAGTGACTTCATATGAGGAGTGATAACATCAACTTAATTCCCAGTTTCGATGATGGGCAGTTTCATTATCCAAAACATTTTTTCAACATTTTCAGGGTAAGTTGAAATATTGACGTGATTTTATAAGTGGACAGAAATTATACATCTCTATCTGATTTCATTATCCGAAACATAATCTACATATTCTGGCATAGATAGTATTTATAATACTTTATAAATGGAGTAATACTATAATTCGCCTTTTTGAATTATGTATCGAACAATCTACATCATGAACAACCTTTTTAAGGCCATACTCTGAATAAGAATATAGAATAATGTGAAGATAATATAATACTCTGAAGAAAAAGAATATAGAATAATGTGACTGCTTAAGCAGATTAAAGCTATATATGAGCTTGGTTTAGATACTAAGTAGTAATATGTTATGTTAATGTTAGCCAAAATAATATACATTTTCTGTCTAAAATGAGAAACTATTTCGATTTAATAATTAGAAAAATACTATATTTCTCCTTTACGAAAAATTTACTCATCCAAAAATGCTTTAATAGAAGACGAAAATGCACTTTCATAAGAAGAGAAAAATGATTTATCTGCTTTTTAGTTTCGATGTCTTAAAGGTTAATTACACAAAATAATTTCTGGCAGCAAGAAATTAATGCAATTCTATAAATGAGAGAAGTTATAGTTCATTTTTTGGAATTCGATATTGATCAGTGTATTTATCAAAAAATATTCGACGTGTTTTAAGATTATAAACTGATGGAAGGTGGGTAAAATCAGATTAATGCAACACTTCCTATATGGAAGGATGTGATATTTTACCTTTTTAGTTTTGATGCCAAGCAGAATAAGTATCCAAAATAATATTCGACATTTTCTGATTAAAAGAAATTAAGTGACTTTGTAAGTGGAGTGATACTATATTTCTTCTCCGAGAATTTCATATCCAGCAATTAACTTATCCAAAATAAAACTTTCGTTACAATACCGAGCATTTTCGTCATCAAAATTATATTATATATAACTTGTTTAAGAAATGGATTTATAATTAGCGAGAAACTATATATTCATTTCTTGGTTTAGAACTGAGCCAAGTTGTTTAACCATAACAGTCTACTCTGATTCACTCGAAGGCACA
>JAPMOQ010048027.1:150824-189736 GCA_026543055.1 Argiope trifasciata | reverse complement strand
ACACAAAAGAGTCCCAAGTGCATACCGAATTCGAAACTTAGTAATTGCGATAATAATTATAACTTGGATGTGTTTTTGTAGTTTCTAATGGTACTTTAATGGTATTTTAAATCGAGAAGGCGACTCTTGTTTTTCGGTAGCGCCAACTAGGGTCTTAGTTACTAACGCGTCAACCCTTTTTACGGGTCGGACATCATTCAAGCATTTCATTCAATCATCCACAGATCGTAACTTAGACTTCAACCAGAAAACAATGACCTCTGATCCAGTACTTGCAGAGGTATTCTCTCTCTCTTCGTGACCACGACAGATTTATACGTGCACCAGCCACCACACACATACAGAGCCCAACTCATAACCCAAAGGAAGCAAATCCAACGCCCTACCAACCAGGCTATGTAGGCCACAACTTGGATGTAATAATAATAAATGAAAAATGCCTCTGATTTGGATCTAAATTTTGACTTGCTGATGGATGAATGAGTGTATGAATGAATTCGACCACCCCCTAAAAAGGGTTGTGTCGTGTGTGTTCAAGCAAAGTCGTCCTTTCACCTGAACGGTACTCGTTAACAACGAAAGGCGCACACCTCTGCTTTAATCGAAACAGCTCTGCTAATTCGGCTTGGTTTGACCAAGTGGCATTGCAACAACAATATAAATGAAAAATATTTACCAAGTAGGCTGCTACATGATTCGCCAGTGATTCACACCAACTTCCTAATTTGATTATTCATTTATTGTATTAGTTAAAAAATACTGACTCGTCTAATTCAATTATTCGAATCACAAGCGTGTGTCGGGGCAGCGAATGTGTTAACTTGATTGTTCTGAGTTGAAAGCAAATAAAATGAAATAAAAAAATAATTCATAAGAATTTTTATTTAGCACAAAGACGCTTTTATTAACTAACTACAATAAAAAGAACATCTTTCACAAAAAACAGTTGTCACTCAACCATAATTTAACCCCCTAAAAGCACATTAGCATACACCTTACACTCTTCATGAATTCCGATGATAATCGTTTTCTGAAAATTACCCCCCACAGAGTGGGCGAAAAAAAAAAGAAAAAAGGAAAAGCGGTCCATCCAGATAAAGACCCTTGGAGGGTCTTCTCGGAAACCCCCTCCGCCACCACCACCCCTGCCGATCTGCTTCAAAGGGCGCCGCACACGACTTTCCGATGGGCGGTGGGGAGGGTGTGAGACCCCGCCCCGGTGACCAGAGGGCACATTCCTCCGTTTTCTGGTATTTTTTTCTGAATGGGAGAGCACGGGTGCAAACAGGGGGGGTGTTCCTTTCTTTTCGAAAAGTCTGCTTTTCTTCTCACCACGTTTTTTCTTTTGTTTTGGAAAAAATATCGCTTGTTGAAATAATTTCTTAGTGCGGTGTGTATAATTTGAAATTTTGTTTTCTGTTTACATAAATGCAAGTAATAAATAAAGCTGGTTGGTACGGAGATTGATTTTACCAAGTTCTGAACCATCCTTAAGTTATCAAACGTCGATAAAGGTCGATTAATACCCTATACAGCCCCTTTTTCGGAGAGGTTTTTTCCCTGGCGAGCTAAATTTTCGACGATTTATTTTTTAGGGCATCTAAGGGATGAAATTTGAAAAAATCTATCATTATGTGGATGAGGAAATCTGTCAAAATTAAGCAGAAAATCGTCAGCAATTAAAATCGAGCAGAATAAACGCCATTTCAATCAAATAAGCACATAAGATGTCAGAAAAGACATAAAATGAGAATTCAGAAGATTTTATTGTATTTCGAAATTATAATTTTAAAAAAAATTGTCACAATATTTGATCCCCCCCCCCTAAATGTTCAGCAAATTTGAGCTCGAGATTGCGACAATTTCCCACATTACAGACCTCACTGAATCTGAAAAACGGATTGTTATAAGTATGTTTATCTGTGAGTACAATAATTCACTAATTCTTTGAAGTAAATGAAAGAAATCCATTCATAAGTTTGTTTGACATACTGTCATATTTTGAATTAACACCATAACTACAAAGATGTATCAAATTTTAAAGAGTAGATATATATATCAAATTTGAAACTAAATCCGCCGAAAGCTGATTAATACAGAGTTAGATATTAGCAAGTTCCGAACCATCTTTAAGTTATCAGACGTAATATAAAGGTCGATTAGTACCCTTCGGTGCGGGTTACCCCTGGCGTGCAAAATTTGCGAAAGGTGGCTTTTTTAGGGAATGTAACAGATGAAATTTGACAACATCTGTCATTATGTGGAGGAGGAAATCTGTCAAAAATTACGCAAAAAAATCGTCAGCAATTAAAAATAGGAGAAAATAAATGTTGAGATTGTCATTTTAATCAAATAAGCAAATAAAAAGTCAGAAAAGACATAAAATGGGAATTCAGAAGATTTTATATTTTAAAATAATAAAAAACAGATGTTGCAGTATTCGATGTTTTATTTTCAGTGGTAAGAACTTGATATTTCGACACTTTTCCACGTTACAAACTTCCCTGAATCTGGAAAACTTATTATTAGAATTATGTTTGTTCGTAAGCACGGTAATTCACAAATTCTTTGAGGTAAATGAAAGAAATCCATTCAGATGTTTGTCTGCCATACTGCCCGGTTTTAAGTTAGCATGATAACAGCAAAGTGAAGAGAGTTACGTGGATAAAATGTAATTTTTATGTCAAGTTTTAAAGAGTATTTATATATCAAATTTGAAACTAAATCCGTCGAAGGGTTGACAGTCTGTCCATCTATACTTTCACAAGCATGGATACACAGTAATTCAAAACTGCAGTGACTTAAATACATAAAAATTAGTAGGTGATTTTGAGATTCTAATTGTATTAAAATGAAAATTTAACACAAAACTGAAAAACTGAAAAAAAATCCCAAAATACACTTCCAGTTTTCTCCAAATTTTGTGTTACCAATATCCCAGAGATTAATCGACAACAGAAACTCCATAAAAGATTGTATTCACAATTGGCTGTTTCGAAAGTAAAATTAATAATATTTAAGTAAATTTATCGAAATATTTGAAATTTTTTTGAAAGAATACATCTGCTAGTGACAGTCATAAAACGAACAAAATTATTCCAATATGAGAAGATAGCAAGTTCTTATTTCAGAGTAATTTTTTGAATGCAGTTTCAAAAACACATCAATAACATCATCAAAATATGCCATGAGTATAATTTCAAATATGAAGAAATCTCGAAAACGGGTTATATCAAATTATGGCATGAGAACATTAAAGATTATCCTCTATGCCTTGCATTAAAACGTGATATACTTCAATTCTTCTATATAACTAATAGATCACATTTAGTTTTATAGCTATGAGAAGGCTACAAAGATACATCAATTATCTATTAAAAAGACAGCAATTCCATTTACTCAGTTCTTGTAATTTAAGGTTACAGATTAAATTATAAAAACTAATATTTTTCAGATAATATAATTTTGTAAAAAAATGGTATCCTGGCTAGAGAGTAAATCGATCTCAAATTTTAATGATAGTATAAGCGAAATTAGTTATTTTCAAAGGAATTAAGAATGAATTTGGATTATTCATTATAAAAATAATATTGAATATCCTCAGCCTAATGAAAGATAGGAACTGGGGCTAAAAATATGAAAGGTTTGCTAATATACCCCTCACCCTAAAAAAAAAACAACTTAAAACACCGTTTTATACATGAACAATACTTTTAAATGTGATAAATACAAAAATACCTGATAATTCTCCAAGTAACTCAAAAGAATGTATAAAAGTGTAATTAGTAAAAACATGATTGCGGGCTATAAAAAAAAAATTCCAGATATTTTTGCTTTTGAAATTTAAATTCTAATTACTTTTAGTTCTAAACTTTACAGTTATATTAAAATATAATTAATAATCTAATTAAAGATGAGAAAATGGGGAAAAATATGGAATTTTATTCTGAAATTCAGGGCGCTAATTTCAATCCAGAATAAAGTGTCTGAAATAGAGAGAAGAAGTAACATTTGGTCACTATAATACACTTTCAGATTGCCTTTCTTTCTTTTTAATTATATATTTCAAATTACTGAGTAGGTACAATTTTAAATATAATGAATCCAAAAAATAATTTAAAACTGAAAATATATGATTAATTTAAAAAAATATCTGAAACTGAAAATATATTGAATATCCGGAAAGATTCTGCTATAAAGTTGACAATAATTATGAATTTAAATTGCCAACATAATAATATTAATAAGTATTTTCACTTATTTATCACATGATGACGAATTTATTTGAACAACCATGAACGAAAATCGTCCCATAAGAAATATTTGCTGAAGACCTAGTTCAAGAGAAGGAAATAAACCCTTTTATGCATACAATAAAGCAGCGGAAATAAAGCTTCAGTGTCAGATAATTCAATGCCAAGCTATTTGAATAAAATCAGCCACATGAATCTAATAAAAACAGCATTGTGACTTCGAATTCTGAAAGCAACAGCTTCTGAATAGTCAACCTTGAAAGCATCACTTTGTGAAGCTTGGCATCTTTTGATTAAGAACATTCTTCCATCAAAACACACCTGCTTTGCACAACAGAAGGAATCACACAAGCGAATTGCAAAAAGAACATTTCTGGTTGTGAAGATCGTTTTCAGACACAAAAGATAAGTGCTCCTGGAAAAAAGGTTTATTTTTATTTAAGAAAAATAAATGGAAATTATTCTATAATCTTTGCATTTCATGTCGCAAACAAATAATTTAAATTATAATAAAAAATATTTTGAAAAAATAACCTGAAAAATTTTATAAAATAAAAAATGGTACTTAATTGTGCAGAATCATTTGCAGATCAAAGTTAGGATACGTGATTCTAATTATTCTGTTCATTTTTATAATTTTTAACTTTTAACTTATGAATTCCATAGCGTATACAATTTTAAATTTAAAAAATTACCTATAGTTTGCATGGAACATAAAATGAGATATTATGCTGATACATTTCCGTATAAAAAAATAATAAAATCATGACTTTCAGATATCACAGCAAATTCCAAAAATAATATCAAATATCTTTTGGGATTAAATATTAATATTTTTCAACAAATTATTAATTTGAATGCACAAAAGAATAGAAAACGAAAGACACGTAAAAGTCATTTCAACAATATTAGGATAATATTTTTATACAGAAAAATAATAATAAATATTTATAGCAAAAATATTGCATTATAGGCGAACATTCAAAGCTGTATTCATAATAGTTTTAAATTTTTTCCCCACTTCATTATAAATTAATAAATTCTGGATTCAATTTCATATTCAAAAAATAACACATGCATTTTGCATTAAAAGGTATAAATTTTTCTTTTTATAGAAATTTATAGTTCCATAGAAACAGTTTCTGAGAACTATATATTAACTCAACATATACAATTTCTCATAACTTACATAAATTTAAAAAGTTATAAAAATAAATTTTTAAACGCTGTCACAAATGAAACATAATTTGATTTTAAGATTACAAAATAACAAATAAAAAAAATTTTACTTCAATATTTTGACAAATTTTAATATGCGACATAATTACTTAGTAAAGAAATGGCTATGTCCCCCATGATTCAATTTATTTAAACACTTCAACTAAAATTCACAAAACTTTTATTTAGTTTGCATTTTCCAGTTCATTTACGAAAGTTATGAGTAAACTAAAAAATGCTCATGAATTTTATTTGTTTCTCTTACTAATAGTGCTTACTTTACTATAGTTAGTGAGGACTATAGTACACTATAGTGCTTATTATAGTGTACGATATATATATAATTCGTAGAAATAAATTTCTGGATATTTTTCGTTGGATATTTTTATTTAGTAGATTAATTTCTTATATCTAACTAAAATCTATACAAATATTCTATTAGATTCTCTAACACTCTCCCCATATATATCTTGGTCAAATTTTCAATCGTTAATCAAATACTTTATTCATCCACTGAAGCTCAAATACATTTTTTATACTTTTAGTGGATGACACTTGATGTTAATACAGTTTTTTTCAAATATTAATTAAATTAAATTCATTTTTTAATAATTTAAATAGAGTTTTTGCAGTCAGTAATGAAATCTGAATTCGACAGGCAGTCGTTCCATCGGTAAAATGCGAGGATTTCAGTATTTTTCAAGTGAAGGTGAAGAATGCGAGTTCCAACTTTTGAGAAAATCATTCATTTTTTGATACTTCATAATTTTATTTAATAAAAAGTAGCTAAATTTTTTTTGTTTGCCTAAGCAGGAATTAAATAAAAAAATTTTAATAATTAAAATTATTTTTTATTAATATGAATTAAGAGCTTTTAGGTTTCCCCACAATTAAACACCAATTGTATTAGAATTCACTAAATGTGGTATTGCAGAATTTATTTTGGTGGTAAAAAAAATGTAAAGAAAATAAAAATTCGCCCCTTTCTTTACTTAATAATACTTAAGAGAAAACATTTAAATTTTTATTTTGATAAAGTTAAAGAAAATATCACACTTTTTAGGTTAAATTTTGATTCATTGTTAGACGTTTAATCTCTCAATATTGAATACACAAACAACGAATGTATTTCCATCGCCCAGACAATTTTCCATTTTTAAATTGTTGTTTTTATAGTTATTGTTTTCTGTATTCTTCCCCCTTTTTTAATTACGTATAGAACTTTTTATAGCAAATTTCTCAGAATAATTATTTTAAAAGACGGAAGATTTTTATAACTATTTCTGATATAAAACGAAAGTTTTTAATTCATACTAAAACATTTTAACAATCTACAAGAAAAAAAAAACTTGCAGAAGAATTTGCAATCCATTATCAGACGATTTTCACACTTATTTATATTATTCGTTGATAAAAAGTTTTTAAATCCATAATAAAACACTTCGTGAATAATAAGAAAAAAATATTTTTTCAATGGAAAACAAAAGTCGGTATTTACAAACTGGTTATCAGAAATGTACAGATGAATAAATGCATTAGGTGGGTTTTTTTCCTTTTTGGCGGGAAAAATAAAGCTAAGCACTTTTCTCGCTTCACCTCCGCATGAGTAAGTTGACGATAAAGAGAAATGGGACGATATCGGTTATGTTTCTGTTCTATTATTTATCTCGTGCCCTCCTAAGAGGCCTCCCGTTATCTCATTCACTTTCACTTTTTTATTTTTATTTTTTCCCGAAGGGTGTTCTTCAGTGAAGAGCTTAGGGCGCCGAAGCCCTTCAAGCGAAGCAGAATACATGCTTTCACTTTGCGCTTTATCGGTCGCTCAGACGATAATACGATTTTTTTTTCTCCTCCTGTTCCAACAGATATTCTCGAACTCGCTATAAATCTGCACTAATCTGGAGCACTTTTTTTTTCCAGTCGTAAGGTTAACAGATCTGATAACAACAGTTATGCATTTATTCTTCTTCACGAAGATTATTCGACAGAGAATGGTTGCATTGAATTCGAAAAATTATTAATGAAACAGCTATTGACAATGTTATTTATTAATATTGCCAACATCATTTATAATCGTTATCATTATATGTGTAATGGCAAATGATGAAATGTGCTTCTTTACATTAATTTTCAAAAAGTCAATGAGGCTGGTAAAATGTATTTAATTTCACACTTAGAAATGTTTTTGTCCTGCTAATTACATGACTTTCAAAATAAATTTCCAATCTACTTTACAGCAATGAAAACTTCGACAATTCATTTTCTAAAGGGTATCCTAAAATTAATGCTGGATTTGAATTTGCCATCATACGTGTAATTAAGTGTTGGCAACTCTATTTAAAAAAAAAAAAAATTGACAACTGAGAGTTTAGGGTTAGTAAAAATGAAGAATTATACAACAGAACAGATCAACGTATTAACGTACGTTTTGAATTAAATATTTAAAAAAAGCACAGTCTTTTTAAATTATTGAATCATAGCGTACACAATATAGGGTTACAAGTGGAATAATATACAGGACACATAGCCTCCACGACTTTGCTGACATAAGCACTCCTTCGACAAAATTTTCCATGATCGATCTTCAAAAATGTGGCTGAATTTTGTTGTTGCAGCGTTGGAATTTCCTCTTTCAATGCACGCGGCCTGTTGGCATAGACCATTGACTTCAAATAATCCCTTAAAAAGATATCCATTGATGTTAAATCCCGCGATCTTGGAGGCAATTTCTCAAATTTTCGAACTGTGGCCCAGACTTACATTATTATTGAGCAACAATGAAAAAAAGTTGTTCCGTCGTGCAACGCTCCATTTCCACTAACCCTACACTATCAGCAGTTAAATGTTTTTTTAATAGAGTCGCGAAAATATTATTGTACGAATGATGGCAAATTCAAATCCTCATTAATTTTGGGACACCCTTTATTGGTATTTTTCACACTTTAAATTACTTTTTTTTCATTCAGTAACTTCTAGAACATCTTCGAAAATATTTATTATCTTTTAACCTTTAAATTCTCCAATATTAATTGTAATTTTTTAAATGATTGGAAAAACATAGCCTATTAAACATGAGCACAATAATTTTAAAACGGAAAGAGCTTGATGTATAAAATTTTGATAAATGGTTAAACCCCAGAACTGAAGCAGTGTCTCGAATTTCTGACCAAATCAGTCAGAAATTAGAGGGCTCGAAATATGTGGCTCTTTATTGGTCCATTTGGTTATATATGAATACGAAGGTCCGATGGAAGATTTCACGATGTCTCTAGAAAAAGAAAACTTACACACCTTATGAAAGCACCAATACACGCTTTGATAAGTACACGTATGATCTGATATTAAACAATCGAACATAATGAAATTTGACATAAAAATAAATTTTAAATTAAAAAGTATATAAATTAAGTAAAAGGATAAACAATTTTCAGTAAAATTTATCAACTTAGTTAATTAAATCATTAATTAATTATAATTCATTTACCATCTAGGCCAATGAGATTTGCTGTATAAAAACGAAGTTTTCGCTTCTTTAATGGAAACAATTGAGTAGGATTGAATTACTTCAACCCTCACTACGAAAAATACTTCCTTCGGGTATGTTGGGTTATGCTTTATTTAGTTTCCTATTGTGTGTATGCGAATAAAATCATTCAGATTTCCCCAAATGCTTAGGCAAAGAGGGAATAATTCCTTCGTGGTTACATTTATAATTAAGCATATATTACGCTTCCAGTTTTTATTCTGAGGATTGAAATTTCGAACAGCATGAGACAATTTCGTTTGATGGGTAAGAGAACAATGTTGCCAATAGTCACCTAATGATAAAACCAGCCCTGCAAATACGATATTCCAAAATCATAATAAGCTAGTTCAAGACAAAGGAAACTATCGTGTCAACTATAATACTTATATTCACATAATTATAACTCACACAGAGAGAGAGGCAGGGAATTAAAATTATTATTTAAGTGTTCATCTGCACGAAAAGATATAAATTATTTTATTTTTCAGATTCATAGATGTTTAATGTGAGGAATTTATTGTCGCAAAATCAAAGATTTTAACGAATATCACACTTTTTGCATACGCAATAAGCATGAAAAAAAAAAAGCTATTAAAATATTGGAGCTTTTATAATTTACTAGTGTCACAAATTTTAAAGCTGAAATTCTCATAGCTCTACTAATTTAGTATTTATAACCACAATTTTAATTTAATTAAACACAATTCTATTTAAAAATAGCTAAAATCTCTCTTAAAAGAATGTCAGAATTTTGATTATATTTGATAACACGCTTCAATAAATTGTTACTCATTCATATACAGTAAAAGCTCTTTATTCGTGAGGTATATGTTCCATAAATATGCCGCGAATACAGAAACCGTGAATACGGAATGGTAATTTATATGGGATTATAGGGGATACGTTCCAAGATGACAAAATAATAATAATAATAAAAACACCAACATATAATAAATTATTATTTCCTGTCTATTCATTTTTCTTATTCATGTATCCGGTGGATTATGGTATTAAACTGAGTCGTCCATTCTGTATTCGTATAATTTGCTCCAGTCTATAATCGTTACATTAAAATGGATAAAATATTCTTTGAGATCTGCCTTCTTAGCGTCAGATTAAAATGAATCTTCGGAATGAGGTGAGTCAATTTTCAGTTCTTAATCGTTAGTTCCTACCTTATTTCTTAGTCGTTAAGTCTAGAAACATACTTTATTCATTGAGTAATAAGATTGCTTTCATTCTGTTAGTTTACATTCTCAAAAACACCAATCGCGGCGAAGGCGGCTTATGTCTAAGTCCTCTGCGATATCATTTAACAACATACTTTAGGCAAAGTTGTAATAAGATCTACTTTACTTTTTTTATGAGTCCATTTGACGGCATTTACAAAGGATATTGGGTTGGATACCTATTGGAATCCTTTTATTGTTATGTATATACCTATTAGATCCGCGAATAAAGAAATTTTTAGCCGCGAATATAGGAATTGGGTCGCATTTTTTTAATATGCGAATAGTGAAAGCGCGAATAAGGAGCTTTTACTGTACAAGCATTTGGCTCCAAAATTTTACACCAAACCTTTTTAAAATTTTACGGATTAAAATGCCTGAGAAAGAATCGCACATTCTTAGGAAAACATCCGGTTCAAAATTCGATCCGTTCAAGCAACTAGACTCAAAATATGTCGAGGCCCCCATTTTTTTCTGTAAAGCGAGGCCCCCCTCCTTCTTTAACTCAATTGCTGGTTTCCTTTCGGAACGTGCAGGGGCATTAGGGCCGACTTCCTTTAGTTTTATGGAGAATTAACTGTGGACCGTGTGTTGCAAATGGCGGAGAACGCCCACATCCGCAGAGGGAGTAGGGGAAAAAAATAAATAAGAGGGATGACTTCAAGTTGAAATATATTCAGGTTTAAAGGATATTTAGAACTGAACTGAATTAATACTGAAACTGATTAAATGACGTTATATGTCTACAGAACAACGTCAGTAATAATCCGATAAAAATTTTCCCATTTTGTAACACTTAATGGTAACCCTTCTATTTTCTACTTTTTTTGAAAATTTAATTTTGATTTATTAAAGATTATGAAAATAACCAGTAATTACATTTTAATCATGAAGCAGGGGTATTTTTTAAGTAAAACTTGCGGTGTTGGCAACAGGAGTTCTTACAGCTCAAGTACATTCTGCTTTTGGCGTTGACAATAGCAGGAAATTATTACTATTATTATTTTTAGAATAACTGGTTGATGGAACTTTGCAATTGTTATCATTTTCCTATTTAATTTTGCTGCAGTTGGAATTTTGAGTTTAGTAAATCATTAAAATGTATTCTTATTATTTTATCAAGTATTTAAAAAGCTTTAGGAATTATTAATTAAATATATATTTTTTTAATGGATGAAGTTGTGAGTTATTCTCCATTGCTAAAAACTTTTCATAATAAAATTAAGTTTCATAATTCCATTATTTAATTTTTTTTTAATAATTTCCTTTTTTCCCTAAATTCTTTAATCTTATGTCAAAAAAAATTACATAGCTGTTATATTTTCAATTTAAAAAATTAAAACATGGCTAAGATTAATAAATAATTAACATGATAATCTATTTAACAACAAAAAAAAAAATATTTGAAACATTCTTCAGAAAAAAATTATCATATACTTTCCAAAGAAAAAGAAATTGTGCGATAGACAAAAATAGAAAGAGAAGTGAAATTATTTTTAAATAATCAAGAATATTGTAGAAAATTTTAATTAGTTTCTGAAAAAAATTCGGAAAATTTCTTCAAATTATTTCAAAAAATTTACAATTCTAACAACAACAAACAACAAAAAAGAAACAGCGGTGAAATAATTGATTTTATATAAAGATCGATTTAAGTATTATGTCTATTATATTAGTAAATTACAGAAGAATTAAAAGAAACAAAAAAAAAAAATTTTAATTACTTCATACACGAATTTTTTTAATTAAAAAAATGGATTAACTTCTTAATTGTTTTTTTAATTTATTTTATATCAGCAACAATTCTACCAGCATAAAAAAATTAATACAGCCGAAAATTAATCTCTGCCTTAATAATGATTTTTATTAGGAGAAAAAAATATAGAAGGCTGCACATATATGTCCTTGAAGTTAAGAATAAAAAAGTATACTCTCCTTTCCAAGAAAATAAATCCTTAATACAGTAGCACCGAAAAAATATTATAGATTTAATATATTAATGGTAGACTTTTATCATGATAAACCGATCATTAAAAAATAAAGTTTGAAATTGCAGCACCCAGAACACGCTACTGACGTTTAATCTGTATTGAAGAAGACGTCAAATTTCTAATGTGTTGTTTGGATGTTGATGCACATTATTATTTTTTTCTTTAAAAAATTTATAATAATAGCAATACCGATGCGAATTATCTACGAATTTAGAGTTTAACACGGGCTAGAAAACCATTCATTACATTTACACCGGTAATTTTACTCACTGCGAGTTCGGTTGAGTTGTTACGCTCCGATGCATTCATGAAGAGACGTTTTTAGAACTTCATCAGAACCTTTACCGTTTCTCAGAACACAGAACAAACACTTTCCTCCCACTTCGTCAATAAATTGGATTTTATTTCCCCCTCTTTAAAAAAAAAAAACTTTTTTCCCAGTAATCATTTTTTTTTTTATTTTCCTTTCATTCTCCGGTCTATTGTGTTTTCTTGCTTTCCAAATGGCAAATATTCGAAGCGAGGAAAATGGCGCACTTTTAAATGAATGTCCGTGAATTCACGGTTCACTCTGTGGTGAATGACCAAACAGTGCGAGAATGCATTTATGAAGAGACGCAAATGCAAATTTGTAATGCTTTTTTACACGACACGATTTACACGGCATATTAACAGATAATAAATTTATTACGCTTTGTTAGAAGACTGATATTTTAATATATAATTTTATTACAATTTCTTGCTATTTTTATTAACCTTTAATAATAATGCATAAATCTGCTTGATTATTAACAATTCGTTATAATCTTTTAAATCCCTGCAATATTGATAATCTCGTTTCTAAACAGAATCTAAAAAATTCAAAACAGAAGAAAAAAAAACAACCATAGATTTTGCACAAAATTGTCAGAATCTCAGAAGAAAAACCACTATTAAATGCATAACTTTACATGCATTACCATATTTCGAATTTGATTTTATATAGTTATCATTTCACCTAGTGAATTTATTAATAATTCCGGCAAGTTTTTCGCATTTGTCTGGCGATTAATTCATAATTAATGTTTGCTATAAATTGATCTTCTGTAATAGATGAATCAGGCATTCTTGTAGAAGAAGAAAATCTAAAATAGAATATGTAATGTGAAATCTTTTGCTTCTAATTTTACAAGTTTAGTGAAAAAAATCAAAAACTCGAAACTGAACTAAAATTCATAAATGATATATTTTAAAAGTTATGTAAGAAATAATAATTTTACAGTTTAAAATAAAATCTGCATGTCCTTTTCAATACAAAAAACAAAACAATTGTTAGAAATATTAATTTTATGATGCTTTTAAAATAATAAATACTTAAAAATCATGGAAAGCAGTTTCTTTTATAAAAGCCATTCGTTCCACACGGATGGTTTTAAATTTATTGAAGTACAGATAGCGAAAATAAAATTTTGACTTCAATATTATTAGACTGAAACAAGAAAAGAATAAACTTTTAATTTTTTCAAATTAAAGAATTAAATGTATTCTTTGATTCTTTTTAGTCAGCACGCAAACGTGATGAATAATGATTCAAAAACAAAATGAGCATTTTGGAAATAGCAAGTTGGCAGACGATTTTTAATTTTCACTACTTTTATATTAGAAAATTTCTTTTTTCAATTTCGTTACAACAAAAGCAATATTTGCTCGCTGAAACAAATGCATAAAGGAAATACACAAATATTAATGATATAAATAAAACAAAGAATATTATTTTAATTGTAATAAACTATTATAAAAAGTTTTTAAAAAGTCGATTTTTGTCATAATTAAATAGTTTATAAAACAGGAAGAAATGAATTTCCACAACAAAAAATTCTTTGTGAATAATTTACTACACGACTTGACCAAATACATTTGATGTAATATAATTAAAAATAATTAAGATGCAGCTTTTTTAATGGGTTATCAATGCGAAATATATGAAACAAGAAATTTCTGTAATAAAAAAAATGCAGGAGATTTTTTAGGCAGTATATATATATTTATATATAATTTCGCTATAACAAAAGCAACATCCGCTCACTAAAACGAAACAAAAATAAATTAAAAATTCTCATTCCAAAATAAAAACAAAATTCATCTTTTCGAAAATTAGTTCTGCTACGTTTATGCTCATTTAGAATAAAAAGCATTTTCATAATGTTCGCGTGGGTAATACTTTGTGATGGCTATCTGAGCGTATATCTCCACACAGAGGTCTGAAAACGAGAGAATATCGCAAACAATGAAAAGATAAGCATAGTTAAAGAGGAACAGCTCGGCATTTCATTGTTCGTGATCATTTCCAGTCATAAATCATTTTTAACTCCGTCTCTTAGAGTCAGTGGTATGCAGTTTATGGATTGGATTTCAAAGTCAATGCCGCTCACAAAGTGTAAGGGCATCTTTTTTTTTTTTTTTTTTTTTTTTAATTCTTGTTATTATTATTTTTTGGGCTTTGATGTATCGCATAATGGGAACAGGTTATCATAAATATTTAGTGCGTGTGTGTTTCTGTGTCAGAAATAGATATGACTTTCACTGTGCTCGTGTTGTATATTTAAAGTACGTTTATATGTAGATGGAGAACTTTATATGATGGCAAACCATGAAACTATATTAAAAATGGGAATGTTTTATTCAATTTTCATGTGCACTTTCTAAGAACTTAACATATTGTTGAGTAATATATAACATGCATAGATGTACATAAAGTAAAATTCAGGAGTCAGATATAATAAATAAGACATACAATATATTAAACATTATAAAAACTTCTAATTAATAAAGTGAAGACTTAAAAAAAATATACATTTCATTGACTTTTAAAAGACAGCCCATTATCTATTGAAAAGTTAAGTAAAGAAAAATTAAACTTGTCATCTGGTCTTGCTATCAGAGTTGACAATAAATATTAAATGAAAAATGTCAATTATCGGTCTAGCTATTATTGTCAAATTAATGCCGTATGAGAAATAATTTATAAAAAATATATGGTAAATAATAAAAGGAAATATACGATTACAAATTTCAAGTTACCACCAGAGAAAATTATTATTTTTAAGTCCTTTACCAGTTTAAACCGATTTGAAACAATCAATAACTTCTCTATCGGTCTCTCTCCCTCTCTTTAAATATCGACGAATGCATAATCTGATAATCACGTGATTGTTTCAAACCAGTTTAAACTGGATAATGACTTAAATTAATTACGACAATTCGTAAGAATTCAGGAAATGAATCATCTGGAAATCAAATTGTAACTTTAGTTGACGATAAATCACAAAATGTGGCAATCTTTTGCATTAATTTCTAATAACCCTAAAAGTGAAAAATCGGGCCTTAAAAGCGATAATCCCATTAAGCGCCAATTTGTTGCCTATACATTTTTAGGCTTCAATAAATCTCAAACTCAAACAACATCATGTTCTAACATGAAAATAAAGAAAACGAAATTTAGTATGTGATGTTGATGCCGTAATTACAAATCTGTCACAAATTTTGGACCCAACCAAGATTTAAGGAAAGTGATGGAAAATGTTTATTCAATTTTCTTCTCTATTCAACGAACATTTACGAATATTTTTTTATATTAGCTATAGCATTTGAATATACTTTGTTTCGATTTGAAACTTGCTGGTACATTATCATCCTAATTTGCAGATCCATTCCAATAATCCCATTAAGGTTAATAAGATAAACGAACTTACGATGTTCGGCCTTGACTTTGAATTCGTTTTGCCCACCAATGAGGATTTTTTTTTTTCTTTCTTTGTTACAGATGAATCATTCTACTGCGGACACTACAATTCAACATTTCCTCGAATGACCTCCAGAGGTCGCTATTACGTACTTTTTATAAATCCTTTTCCACCGTGTCGGTCTCTTTATTATTATAATTTATTTCCTTTTATCCCCCCCCCAGAACATACGTTTCGCTTCTTATTTGAAGTCCGTTCCGTTTCATTATCACTTCAAAAGAAAAGTGGGAGAGAAAAAAAAAAGATGTAAATAAGCAATAAATGTAACAGTGGTTGGGTTTCTGCATTAAATTTTTTATTATGTTGAATTTTTTCATCCACTTTGTTGGCAATTTGATACAGAACAGTGTATTTTCTTTGTCACTTAGGACAATAAATACAAAAACACAAGAATCTCAAAGGCTGTGATTATAAATATTTATTTTGAAATTTATTTCATTTTATTCCAGTTGTGTTTTATTTTATGTTATTATTATTATTAATTTATTCCAATTATTATTTATTCCAATCCAACATTTTATTCCAATGATGTATATTTTCAACAAAATGATTCATGCAAGCCTTAAAAAAATATCCTCACGATGAAAAATAAGAATTATTTTTTCAGAAAAAGATGGAACAATAAAATACTCGTCAAGTAGAACTGTGTATTGAAGAAATAAATTTTTTCCTCCTAGATTATAGTTAGTTTAGATTAGTTATATTAAAGTCCCGTTTAAAGCAACACGAGGGCTATTTTGGGACGGACCTCGTAATATTGAACCACGGTCAGATGACGAGGACGACACCTGAACTGGCACCCCCCTCTCCACACCACACCAGCGGGAGGACGTTTGGCCTGACAGATTTAACGTGCAACAGACCCCCTCACACGACGGTTCTTCGGTGGAATCGAGTCTCGAACCTGAAACCCTCGGGTTCCGAAGCCGAGACTTTACCACCGGGCCACCACGCCCCTAGATTATAGTTAGAATTTAATCGTTATACATGCGGTTTCCCTGTATTTATTTGTTCAATATGTATGTAAGGAAAAGCAAAATATATATACTTGTAAGGTACAGAAAAAAAAGTGATTTGGTAAAAGTTATATTTAATTTATATTTGAAAAACTGATTAAAAATTGGAGCAAAATTGTTAAAGTAATAAATGGTTGTTCCTATATATATTTTTTTAATATTAAGATGGTGTAAATAAGAATGTTTGTAAATTTGTGAATTGGTTTGTTTATAAATTGTGACGGAAAAGCCTAAAATCCCTTAATTCTCCCTTTTAAAAGCCACAGCAACTTATTAACAGCGAGATGTCAAGAATTATAAGAGCTAAATTTCGTTTAAATGTAGCATAAGTACCATGAAGGGTTCAAACAAACGAATATTCAATTATTTCATATTTTTAAAACATAGTTTGAAGAAGTAGTTATGGAGTTGTTTAAAAATTTTTATTCTTTAAAATTTCAAGGAAATAGTTCAAATCTGATCTTAATTTAAATGCTAAATTGTACATCGAGTTTTTTTTTTTTTTTTTTACATTTGTGTTTAATTAGTCCTCGAAAATACAAATTTCTGGGGTATGAAACAGCAAAACTTGATAGAACTGTACAAATTTGGTGAAAAGAATACCTGTTAAATTCCCCTGTCTAAAAGCAAAACGCCTTTGAGTTATTGTCTCCTTAGGCAGTCAGACGCAATTTACAAAGCTGTGCTTTTCGGAAATGTTTGAATGAATTGTGGGAATCCTGCGATCGAATTTTTTAACGATAATTATACTTTTCTTTTTGCATATTTCATATACAGAAGAAGAATAACAGTTTTCATACAATAAAAGCCTCATTGAGTTTCTTACATAAAGTAATCAGACGATTAATTTTCAATCTTCATTTTTGATAAATGTAGCCACCTAGCAGAAGCAAGTGACGTCAGATGTTGATAAAGAAACAATGAATGAAAACTAGAATGAAAAAATTTCAAGAATCGCTAGCACACCTGGATAGACAACTATGCATTTTACAACCAATCTTTTTGTTGACTGAAGTTGAGTTTTACGAGCACGTAGGAATAAAAAAGAGCCCTGCTCTCTGTTTGACCAAAGAGAAAGCTTCTGATCAGAGACCGGAACCGAAGAAGTCTTATTCAGGATGTTTTTATGATCCAGAGGGGCAGGGATCGATGAACAACTGTTGCTGATCAGCTGTGTGTACTAGGTTACGTATATAAAAAAAGCTGGTTGGATTTCTTTTCACAGTTGAGGGGAGATCACTACATCGAGAGTCGTAAAAAATAAATTCCAAAAATTCTGTTGTGAGATGCCACGGACATTCAAAACTTTGAACAAACACAGATTTCTGCGATACCGATTAAATATGTGAGGGAAGACATTTTTGGAAATGGCAGGATTGCATTTAGTTAAAGAATTTATAAACCTCTGTGTACGGTATATTGTTGTATTCATTAGTTAATGGAAGAGGTTAGGCTTAGGAAGTTCATGATCAATCAAAATTATTTTCAGGTCATTATAATTTGATTGATTGAATTATAGATAAAATGAATAAATTGGAAACATCAAAAATAAGATAAAGGAAGAAAAAAAAACAAAATTTAAGTACTTTATACAGGATCATTATAAAATGTCGCATTAGTTAAAGTAAGAGAAATGACGCAAGAATGAATTAAATTCAAAACAAAAGGATGATTTAACGTGAATGGCGTACATACAAAGAGCATACAAATATGATTTACTGCATAAGAAATAAAATAAAAATTATAATATATTAAAAACAATAGTTAAATTTTCTGTGAATTCAAATCCTTTTCCAAATTTAAAATGAAAACAATATTAACTATTCTCACTTCGGATTCTGAAAAAACGAATATACTTCTAGACAAATATTTCTAGACGAATTTTCAGATACTGATAGAACAAATATACTTCTTTACAAATATTTTCAGCAGATTTTCAGATTCTGATAGAATAAATATACTTCTAAATATTTATCTGAAAATCTAGATAAGTTGTCAGTTGCTAATAGAGCAAATATACTTCCAGACGGGTTTTCGGATCCTGATAGAACAAATGTGCTATTAGACGAATATACGGTAGCATTATTTCGACACCTATCAATGATTTTACTGCCAATAAATTTTCTTTTTACTGTCTTTTCTGTACAGAGAATGAAATACCAATTTTGAAATTATTTTTGTTGATCTACGAATTTGAAATCTACAAAAAACACAGAGCACTGAATGTTTTAAAATTTGACGCGTTCTATTTGAAGCTAAAGATTAGTGTTAAATTTTAAATGAAATATGTTAGTAAAATGTCTTTTTTTTTTTTTTTTTTTTTGTCTATGAGTACAATAATGCAAAACAAACAAACAAAAAAAAAACGCAATTAGCTACATAAAAGAAGTTCAGTCTGATATCTTGATGTTAAATTATAATTCTATCATCAAATTTTCCAAAATCGCCCAATTGGTCAAAGGGAAAAGGTACATATTCAAATTTTTGTTATGTTCCAATTTCAATTTTTAAAAACATGAAAAAATCATTTTATGGAATAAAAATTCCTCTTGGGAAGCTGGAAGGTAAATATATCATGAATCTAATTAGAGACAAAATTAGAAATTGAAAATCATTTTTCAACCCCTAATTTCTATAATATTGCACTTATCAAAAAACTTTAAATCCAAAAGTTGTTTGTCTTCATAAGGTGCTAATTCGCATAATTGGGTTTATTTTTCGATCTTCAATAATAAGAAAGTTATACTGAAATGAAAATTTCAACTCTCCACCATTCATAACCCCCCTTTGAATTAGATGGCACATTTAGGAACTCAGAAATTTCTACATTTTTAACAACATACTTCAAGTTGGTTAAAATCCAAACTAAATTATTAGGGTTATCCTGTTCACAAAATAAAATGGGGCAGATATATGCACTTTAGAATGAAAGGATGACTTCATGTCCAAGGCACCCTGACTGGTGAAAACCTGAAAAAAAATTTCTTAGAAAGAAAATATTTTTCTTAATAGTGTCGCGTGAACCTTTGCAATAAATAGTTTTCCTATAGGAATCCACATAAAACTAAAAGAAGAAATTCCTGTTGATGAAAATTAATTTTTAATCTTAAGTCCCCTTTATACTTATAAAAATAGGAGATAAAAAATTAAGGAAAATAATTAAATCGTTATTTTATAAAAAGCTGTTAAGTTTTGAGTATTCTGAACGTCCCAACATTATTACCAACCATAGATCTCACAAAACAACGACCAATTAAAAATGAGGGAAATAGAACAAAAATAAACGACTGAAACATCATATAGAGATCGCTATCCAACTGCAACAAATCCGGGGGTTGAAAAAAAAATGAGCCTAGGTCCGCGACCAGCTGTCCCGAGTACAAAAGGTGTACGTTGCAAATAATAAGGGGAGTTAGAAGGCAGATGGTAATGAAGGGAAGGACCTCTACAGATGGTGACGCCACGAACAGGGCGAATTAAAATGATCCCCCAACTGAACATGGAGTTCTGCATAAGGGCCACGCGACCACAATGATAATAATTTCGTTTAATTGTTAGTCTTTAGACTCTGATTTAGAGCGACTATGAATTAAAAAAAAGTAAAGGATTTGTAAATACATTAAATAGCTTCCAGAAGAGGGAAATGGTCTCCATATGTTAACTGCTAAGCAGAAAAAAGGATCATTGCCACGGTATTTTCTTTTGTTGTTTTTGTTATAGATAATAACGATTGTCATTTGAATAAGGAGGGGGCACATCCGGTTCTATTTCAGTAGTAATTGAAATGAAAGTACTTTAATAAAGTAAGCGATCGCATCACATTCAAAAATACAATAGAGGTTTCAAAAATTTTACGTATTATTTAGATTTTTAAAAAAAAATAGTTACAATGAAAATTAAGCATGAAAAAATTCTGACGGAAATCATCTAAATGCCGACCTTTCTGGTATTTGACCTATCAGCTTTCTTCTTAGGTTTTTTTTTTTTTTTTTAATCTTTTCGCTTCACAATTTAAATAATGTAACCAATTAACATGTCTCATTTATTGTTTTTTAGAGATTTTTTTTTATTGTACACAAAGACTTTATTATGTTAAAGAATATAACAAGTTCAAAGTTTTTTAAAATTAAGATAAGTTACTAATTATAAGTTAAGTTAATGATAATAGTAATGGCAAGAAAATCCTACAATGATTGTTTCTATAATGATGTAATTAAATAAAGTAAATATATAATCTAAATAACGTTTCTAATAACTACAGAACATATCTGGCTACACATCACTAATAATAATGTTTTGTAATATCATAACTTTAATAATGAAGTTTAAGATACAATTCAAAGGTCATAGAGTTCTTTAAAATTAAAATCTCTCTTCTTTTTATATAGCCACTAGTTAAAGTAATTTTGTAATGAATTCTGGAAGAAAAAGGCATGTTATTTTGATAAGAAAAGTAGTAGAAAATGATGAAATTACACTTCATTAGTTTGCACAGAAACCAAATCTTTAAGTATAACATTTAAAAAGTTTAAAAGGTGTTGCCATAAAAAATAATAGTACTGCTAACAAGTGCATACTGTCTGATTTTTTTACATTTATTCATACATGAGCCATTTTCATTTTAAAAAATGAGTTCGTAATTGTAAAAAAATAACACCTCGTTATTCCTCGAGATTATGCAATTTCTGTTAAAATATTTTGAAAATTGTTTTTAAAATTTTATAATTTCCAGCTCCGCTACCAAATGTTCAGAAACAATTCTTTTGTAAATAGAGCTAATACTTCCAAATAATTCTTTTATAAGTTCGTTAATTTTTAGTTCGAATTCAGACGGTTGTTCAAATATTAATTTAAAAAGATAATTTGCCACAAATTTTATCAAAACAGCATTTAACAAATGACTGTACGACCAATGGCGGAATGGATTTTTTAAAAAAATTAATACATTTTATTGTTCTTTTCTTCAAACAAATAAATGAAATATTATTGAACTTCTAAATTCTGGCTAGGAACTTTAAATATCCATTCAAACATTGATATTTCTTCAACAATATAGAAAATATTAAAAACTTAAATATTTCACATTAAAGAAATTTCAATCAAATTTTTTAAATTTAATGTCATTAATATTGTTTTCCCAATAAAGAATTTCAGGAGATAAACAATAGCATAAAATTGACAGTAAATGTCAAATAATTTTTCTTCTTTTTATTTCAAATACAAAAAAATAGTAAATTTACTTTAGGCCTAACTTCGCTTTATTCAGATTAGTGAGCACGTTTTGAAAATATATTGAACTAAAATCCAGCTGTCAATAGTTTTTTGTGTGTGCGTGTGCTCCAAGTGCAATGAAAAATCGATCCTTCTGGCAGCTGTTAGCCTATAAAAATGTTTACATACCGAAAGAGAAAGCGCAATAAAATCGCATTCCATCTTAAATACATCATAAAATTATTCATCTTCACGTTTTCGGTACTGATATTGTTATGTATGCAGCAGAAGTTGCCAATTCGAGAAAAGAAAAACAATGTTCTCGCATTCCAAGCATATTTTATGGTAAGTAGTAACACAAACACCACTTGCGTAAAAGTAAGAAGAAGAATGTTTGATTTCGTATTTATAAAAAAGAAGTTTTTATATCAGTACTTCCATACCTAAATAATGAAAACACAACAGGCTGCCGATTATATGTATGTTCTCTGTATTATCTCGTCAAGGTAATAAAATACTTCTCCGTAATAAAATGAAATAATTTACGATGCCTAAGTACTGGACTTTAAAAAAATAAGAAAGGCTTAAAATTTTTTTAAGAATGTGATTATATGCCAATTAACAATAATTAAATAACTAAATTTTAAATGCTTTTTGGAAGAATAACCCCAAGTTTTACGTTAGCGTCGTGATTATGTTAAAAATATATGCATTCAAGTTGTAAAAGTACAACAGATTTTAACTTTCCAATGGTTAAATTATAAAATTCATCTGAAATTATTATACATATTATTTTTATTCTTTTGCTACTTTTATAAATTTATAAAATAACAAACTTCATTCATAAAATAAAAAAAAAAAATCTAAATTAGAAATCACCAAAATAAAGAAGAGAAAATCTCGAATAAAAAAAGGTTTTTATTATATCGAAAAATAATGTTTAATAGCATAGCCCATAACCTCCATTTGATTATCTATGCTAATTCATGCTTTAATTCACTTGTCTCTCGCTGTTCAAGTAAAGTAATATGACAGACTGTTATGGTACTCGTTTTTTTTTCGGGGGTGGGGGGAGTTATGTTTGGTAACTTGGTACTCCGCTAACATTAGTTACAGCTTAAGTTACTTTAGTGGTATTCGTGAATTTCTGATTATTGTTAATCCGGCAATAGTTAAGAACTACAATTCTGGAGCATACGCCGGAGAACATACCTTCATTCCTTTCTATGGCAGACAGAATGTACCATTTCATGGTAAAAATTCATACATGTTTTTTTAAATTGTTTTTTTTTTTCGATCGGGACACAAAATTTAATAGACTGTGTGACCATAAAGGTGCTACAATTTTAATTCTGTCATGGGGAATTATCAATAAACAAGCCAATTAAGTTAAAATACATTTAATGACATTAAAGGAAATAATTAACACGGGGACAAAACTATTTAGGATAGTAAAATTTAACATTACAGCGGCCGACAGAGGGCAAAGGAAAACAGTTGCGGTTACAACTGCAATTTAACAATTATAAGAAGGACTGAAATGAACCTTTTTTTATGGAGTGAACACTCATCTGGGGAAATATCAGGAGTGGCTTCACTAAGATAAGTGATGTCTGGAGCATGGCGTGATTTTGTGTTTCTAATCGTCATCAACGATTTTGCAATGGAAGTGTGAATGGCGTCGGAGAAATAGTTTTATATTTCCGTCCCTTAGATTTAATTGGCTTTAAACAATGATATAAATTCAATAATGTGTTTCAGCACAGCACCATAGATGATCTTTTAGTAAAAAGTAGTCATCAAAGAAAGTGGCATTAAATGTTGCTCAAGAACAATTGCTAAGAATTCGTAATATTGCTTCTCAGTACAATAAATCGCCTGATAACGAAGGGAGTTTTACCGATAGTCTTGTTGGAAGCAGAACGGGTGCCAAATCAATGACAAAATCGGAGGTTCCAGAAACAGATGGAATTACGGAGATATATCGATTACGAAAGAGGATAAAATAAATAATTTTTACAACGCTCTTTGCCCTCTGATAGAAATTATATAAATAATCTAATTTACATCTAAATTTATAAAAAATTATATATATTTAACCCATAGTAATTTTATTCTAAAGATATTCTCTTATTTCCTGATCCGATTCCCCGTTTTCTAAATTAAATAAAGAAATGCTTTGTAAAAATATTTAATCAGCGAATCCCACGCTGTGAGTGATTGATAAAAGTTGCTGACCTACCTAAACAAATGCTTAAAAAAAACACGCATTTCCCTTGCTTTGGGATCGACATGTGTCAGAAATTCCTATAAGAATTTTAGTAATATATTAACACTGTAAACAATATTTTCCCTATCAAAATAGTGAATATAAGTTGAGAGAAAATTAATTTCTGACTCTTCTCTATTTCTGCTTGTGCCGCGCTGCGTTATGGGCGTGTCTGTGTTCACGCCTTCTTGCAAAAATTCTAAGCGTCTCTTCTGTATCTTCGAATCTGCTTTCCACTTCCAAAAAATTAAATCTTTACATTCTATATTATATAATTTATAGTACTTAAGGCAATTCATTCGAGTCAGTTGAAGAGCTCAATCGAGTATCTGAGCGAATTCTCTCTGGGCGTTTTCTGCAATTCCAGTTATTAATCACGGATTTACTGCTAAATAGCAGTGCTGCTTTGTATACGTGTCTTCAATGTTATGTTACAATGGATTCGTTAACAATACACTAAAGTACCATTATCTGTTATTGAGCTTGTTGGATTCTGTTCAGTGTACATCCATCAGATGAAATGTAATTTATTTTCCTTAACACAGTGCAACTACTATGAATGAAAAGTAAGATAGATAATGTTCAGAAATGTGAATCATGGTATTATATAATCATTTTGGGCTGCTAAAAGTACAGTATACAAGCACTTAGTTCCTCATTACATTCTGAAGTTCATCCAAATTTTCCCTGCCCTTCGCCCCCAATTTCAGCAACTGATAAGCTCCAGTAAGTACACTACATTAGACATGCTTATGAGTTCAAATATTTAAAAGTGGTCTGTCCGACAGTAGGTTAAGCAGGGGCAAAGTAAATCACGTTTACAACAGCCCGCTTGATTTTAATAACCACGGCGTCGCCTAGAATCCTTTCAACAATAAAATACCGGCTACCCGTTTTTTCTGATCAAAAATATGATGGATTGTTGTATAAAGCGACGTCAGGCCGATCGACCGTGGCAGTAATTAAAGCGGGCAAGTGGGCGGGACTACTTTTCTGGAACATTCTTTTCGAGATGCCTCCTAAGGCGACGGGTGCCTGAAGAAATAGATAAAGAAGAGAAAAGTATTTGAAAAAAAAAAAAATGACAGAAAAATAAAAAATTAAAATTAAGGCGTTATTTTGAGCTATAAGTTAAGGAATGTCTTTCACTAAGTAAATCTGAGACATTTAAAAAGGTTCTGTTTTGAAATTGAATGAACAAATCAAAGAAACTCAAAAGATAATTTTTAAAAGCCAATGATAGATATATTTTTAAATATAGTTGCTTCTTAAGATTTGAATGCTAGGAATTCAAAATATTTATGAAGTTTTTGATTCTTTCACAATGGCTAACTTAATAGTCTGCATATTATTGCTGACAATAACTTTTCTGACGCACTAAAGTGCAAAATCCATTCGGCTCTTTGAACGTAAGTTAACAGGAGGATATAAAACGAAGAAAGTTAGACGGATAAAATTTGGTACACCTTTTTAACATCTATGGTATAAACAGCATCAAATCAATGTGTAAGACAAATCCAAAGAGGGGTTGACCGTCTGTTGGTCTGTACTTGCAGAAGCATGTAAAGGCCTTGTCACATGGTAAAATATCGTCGGCACTTTCCTTCAGCAAACGACAATGAAAGTGACGTCACTTCAAAGTTTCTCATGATTGGTTGTATTTCGTTTGCGGACAATATTTCCAATATTTCATTTGCGGACAATTTTTGACCTTTTGAAGGTAGAAACGGAAAAGTGCTGACGAAATTTCACCGTGTGATAAGGCCTTAAAGGCTGTAGCTCAAACACGCTATGATTTAATTATATCGAATTTAATATGTGATTTTATAACAAAAAGGGTAGTTTCGCATTAAGTTTTTATAGCAATCAGTTTAGAATAATCTGTCACACCGCAAATTCGATTTTCGGATACTGTTAACTGCACGCCAGGGATTAATTGCAATAAAGACTCGAAAAAAATGACAGGACAGATTCAATAAAAATGAAAAATTCCTTTAAAGGTTAATATGCTATCTCTGGTTTAAAACCTTTATAAAAGTACATCCGGGAAAGTTTTAAGGAGACCACAACCACTGGTTTTTTTTTAAATTCAGATAATGTAAAATTACTTTTTGTTCAATATGATTCACAGTTATGGCGGAAAAATATTAAATCCTTCTCGCTACGTTCCAACCTCTTCAGTTTAGTTTTATGAACGTCCCGTTTTAAAGCAACAATAGGATTATTTTGGCCCTCGTCATTTTGAATCACGGACAAATAACGGGAGGACAACTGAGCTGGCAACCCCCTATCTACACCATAGAGAGGACGTTTGGCCCTGACGGTTTTAATGTGCAACAGACTCCCTTACACGACGTTTCTCCGATAGAATCGGGCCTCGACCCTCAAACCCTACGACTCACGAGCCGAACCTTATCATCAGGCCATCGCGGCCTCCAACTTCTTTAGAATGTCATAAAGATTTTTAGTTGAACGTTTACTTTTTCTATATGCTTAAGAACATGAATTCCCTTTCCCCCCCAACCCTTTTGTTCTGTCAAGGGGAGTGGAGATGTTACAAGAAACATACATGCTTTAAAACTAAGAGATTAAATGTAAAAACAAAATAAAGGAAACGCAAAAGAAAAAAAAAATGGGTAAAACGTAAAATATTCATTTTGAAAGAAAGTGCCCACTTCAACAAGTCAGCAATAACTATCAAGCACAATTTTCTGGGGAATCTCTGTGCGTATGTTACGACCATGGGAACAACATATCCGACGACGTATTTATTTCTCAACGGCCTATAAAGTTTTACAAGATGGGGGGATCCCCTATAAAATGCAGCAGTTTCCCACGATGCGAGAACTCAGGTGGTGAAAAATGGGCAAATATTTCACTCGAAGGCCGCGTTATCAGGACTTTTTCCGAGTGAAATAAGTGACAAGACGACAACTTCTTCATTACGGGATGGATGGTCCAAAGGATTGTTTCCAAGAGATAATTGGACCAGAATCCTCGCTCCTAAGATATAAACTTTCGAAATTGCGCATAAATGCATTTGTTACCTCCAAGGAGATTTCGCAACTCGAATGTGAGAACAAGTCTATGTATTTCCTTTCAATTAAAGTGACATGGGTTTCCTGAAATTCAATCACGGATGCTTATTAGCACGTATCATGTTTTCGAACTTATCTGTGTCAACACAGTTTTGCCACGGCTTAAAGAGTCGAAAAATGAAGAAACTATAACCCTTCCAGCTTCGAATATACTTACTTCGATAATATGATATCGTTAGCGTGAATGTAGCGATACAGGAAATGGCCAAGTGCCAGAAGTCAGCGCTTTTATGAGATCACGTATCAAGATATTGTAATAACAAAATGCATAAACACTGCTATAATTCGATCCTTCAAAAATAAATTAATAAAATAAAATACATGTCATCCAAGTACCAAAAACTTATCTATCAAATTTTGATAGAACGTAAGTTTGATGCACAGAATTTGTAATCTTTTTTTTAACACTTTCACCGTAATTTATTGTTTTTCCACCGCTTTTCGCCCCATTAGAGCAAATAAAAACAAAAAGTCAAATAAGCTAACATTTTACAAAGCGTTTTAAAAATGCAGAAGCGCGTTAGGACCGCTCTGCAGAAGTTTCACAAGAACGGACTAGACGCGTTAAAGACGACGAATTAATAAAAAAAATCTTGAAAACTAATAACTGTTAAAGAAAAATATTATTAATCACTGATTTACTTTGTCTATTCACTCTAAATTAATAGATCCTTTAAATTATCTAATATTATTATTATAAAGAGGCCTCTGAAAGCACTGTAACATTTTTATAATCAGAGATAAGAATAAATATAATTTTAGAATACCTCTCTGAATATTTCCTGGAATTCCCCACTTAGGAATTCCGTCTCTGTATAGGACGTTTGTTATGCAGAAAAGAATATCGAATATGTAATCTGGATATTTCATCCTTGGTAAGTTGTAAATTACAATTGTTAATACAATTTAATGTTATAAACAATTCGGAAAAGCCCAGTTGGTAGGGCGTTGGATTCGCCTCCCCTGGATGGTGAGGTGAACCCCACTCCCTAGCTGAAGACTCACCGTTTACATGGTGGCTGGTTTACGTATAAATTTGCTGCAGCTACAAATAGTCTTTTGATTCAGATTTGTATAATGATCTGTGTATGAGTGAATGAAATATACGAATAAATGAAGTTCGCCCCGTGAAAAGGGCCGTAACGCATGAGCATCTAAGACGTACTCTTTGCCCTAGGTGATGCTACTGAAATAAGAAGATAAAACTTGGCATAAAAACGAAATTGCGCACCGAATGAATCTATGATAAGTACCATAAGAGACAATATTATAAACAAAGCGACAACTTTTTAGTCAAAATCAGACAACAAATTTCTTAATCTAGTTTTCTGTAATTTTGGATTTTAAATATAGATACAAAATCAAACTGCTCATCTACTTATTGACGTTTCTACTTTGATATTAGATTTAGATGTGCTATTTTGATATATATATATATATTAAAATCCATCCATAAAATGTGCTAATTTCTTGGAGTTTTCCTGCATACATACGCATGAATAGATTATCAGAAAAATAATTGCAGATTTAGTCCAAAATTTGATAAACATCTACTAATTTGCCGATAATCATTCTGCACTAAAAATTAACCATCCAGCTCATCGCGTTTTTACCATGTTCATATGGTTGGGCAGGCAGATTTAGATCTCTTAGATGAATTTAATCCAAAATTAGAAACAATTTAAATTCAAGTGTTAAGATTACGCACAATTTAAATTATCATATTTCCAGACAGATTGCTTAATAGATATAATACTAAACATATTTTTGGCTCAAAAATGTCTCAGACTTTGGAATTTATTAAAGTATTTTTTAAAACTGAATATAACACTTTGTAAATAATTATAAAACGAACAAAAAAACATTCAGGGATCACTTTAAATTTAACAAATTCACCTACTTGGCAGAACATAAATAAATTGGGCCACCACTTATTGAACTATTGCACGAAATAACCAGAAGACTCCGAAAATTTTCTCTATAATACACTTGCCATACCACAGAATGTTTGACATGGCACTGGCGTACAATAGTAACGAAATATTAACCTTTGGCGAAAATTTAGCATTTTAATTGACTCTATCGTGTGATCTTTGGTGAGTTATTTGGCTATAAATCCTTCGCACGTATTAGTAGAAAAAAATCGAATTTGCAAAAACGCGTTTTTTTTCTCAATCGACTGCAACAAAAATTCACAATTATTTATTCATACTAATACTAAATACTCTCACACTAAATTTGATATACTTCAGTTCAATGTTTTTTTTTAACTATCGCGTTTACGTGTTTCTGAAAGTACAGACCGAAAGACAGTTAACACACAGTTGGACTTGATTCAAAATTTGATAGGCGTCTACACTATAAATGTTAAATCTGTGTGCCGAATTTTATCAATCAAGAAATCTTTGTTTTTGTAATTATTGTGTTAACATGTCTTTTCGAACAGTCGGGCAGACAGAATTCCTCTAAAATAATTTCACTCCAAATTTGATAGAAATCTACAAATTTGTTTAAAACACAGGGCACCAAATTTCAAATATATAGTATAATAGCATTTTTCAATTAACTTTGTCACATACAGACCGACATTTAACAAAAATGCATTTTTTGAACTCAGATAGGCCTGAAACATAAACATTTCGAATTCAAATTTTTCTGTCGATAATAATATTTCTTCCACACTAGGAATACGAGAAAGTAAAAATACGCCTCAATTAACAAGCGAACTGTTGATGTTAAGAAATAATATTTTTTGCCCCTTTAATGGTAATTTTTTTCTTCCTTCTAACAATAATTGCAAATATAAGAAATTAAACGAATATTTACTTCTTTCGTCGCAAAAATAAAAAGTAAAGCCAGGGAAAAAAATAACAATAAAAGACACCATTAAAAGATTTATCTATTTATTTTGATAAACGATAAGGCCGGAATTCAACTAAATCACCAGCTCTTTAGAAATAACATATAAAAATAAAGCATATTTGCTTTGACTCAGGTGCGCTTTGTTTTGTGTTTATAAATTTTCGCTTTAATAAAATTCAATCCCGGAATAAATAAATAACGCAAGACGGGAAACCTGCTGTCTCAAACGAGAATTCGAATGCCTAGGTTTACTACAGGAAAGTGGAAGAGAGGGGGAATTGTGCTAGCTCATAAAGTCTCGGTCCGTAAAATTATCGTTTGGCAACTTGGGATTGGAGGTCAAGAATGTTCGGGGGAGGGGGATGAACGTCACCGCTTTGGACATAAATCCTGATTTTCGATCTAAAAAATAAATCAAGTCCAAAAATAGAGTAGCTTTTCGGTTTGTTTCCTCTTCGAAGAAAATCGTAAAATGCAACAGATAATTCTTAAGAAATATCTCTTTTCACCGTCTAGGGTCAAATGAGATAATATTGCATAACGGAGCAAAATGACAGAGTAAAAAATAAATAAAAATTATTTTTGCTTTTATACATTGCATAACTTTTATAGTCTATAAAAAGTTAATACAGAAAGCTGTCTTGGTTGTCATGCTTATTAAATTCTGGATTATCAGTGAGTTGAATACTCATTTTGCCCATTACCCATACCCATTAATAACATCTTGGATTCATTATCCATGTGTAATGGGCAATGATTCCAAAATATTTAAATAAATACCTATCACAATTTTCTTTATATATAAAAAAAATTGACAAAATTAATACTGATTATGGAAGCTTCAGGTCTCGTGAATTCACTAACAACCCCCCCCCCCCCCCCTTGCGACTAATCCTAGATCAGGGGTGACGAGCCATCATGGATGAATGTGCCATTTTTTTCCCCCAAAAGAAATGTTTAATAAATTATAGGAATGTCTCAAATATTTTTGACTTGCAATTATTTGGAAAATAATAAAACGAAATACTAATTACTCAATTCTTTTTTTACTACGAAAAAATACATTTCTAGTAATAAATGTTTTAGTTGTACGTTTAATTCAAATTAAAAGAACATTAGTATGACTTCTGTAGTTGCAGATTAGGTGACAAATATATTAGGATTGTAAGATGCTACTTTCAGCAAAATGCATACTAAATTGGAATCGTCTGCCAAACGGCTTTTAAGCGAGTCTTAAATGTTATTTATTTCTGAAAATAATGACTCGCATATGTAGATAGAAATAGGGTTAAAACAGCACGAACCCAGCTTCTTCAAACATTTAAATACGTCTGCAATCGAATTCCATGTTTCCAAAATTTAGTTATGGGCATTTTTACTTATATTTTTTATTAATCTTTCTGTTTCAATCAATTCTGACTTTTTCTATATTTTAACAGATTTTTGAATCCCCTTTGGATTAGACTAGAAGTCATTCAGTTACATTTCAAATTCCTTAATTTCCAACCAGTCGAATTAGGTTAAGGACAGTTTATCAAATAAAGTCTCATTAGGGCACACTATAAACTTGAGCGTTTCCGACAAATCTTTGAACAGAAAAAATATCGCAAAAAATTCCTTGATTGAAGAATCATTTAAGGAAATTATTTTAAATTATTTTATAATCAAAATCATTGATTTCAATAACTTTTTATTCATCTGGATTCTTATGTACATCCAAATTTTTGATTTTTTTTTTCTCCCGCTAAGCCTGGGAAGTACTTGTAGTTTCTTGTAATAATATCGTTTCTCTAAACATGAAGTTCAAAGACAAAAGCGTAAATGAGATCCATCATGGCAATAAATGTTTTATATGTGCCTTGAAGCTTTAAGTTCATTGAAATGTCAGCATATGTCTGTATAAAAACATCAATTTTGAAAGCAACATAACGTCCAACAACCATATGTATTTGTCCATCATTTTGCTGAAACGGTCTCAACAGCATAGTTGTTCTTCAGTGGAGCTCTAGTATAGTGATGAGATGTGTGAATATGGTCCCTCCTTGTAAAAAAGTGAGTGTGACGCGTGATTAGCCAAGACGTACTCTTCACACAAGTTGGCTCTACTAAAACAAGAAACGCATCATTGGCTGAAAATCCCTGACTTTGTCAGCGAGTTCGTGCATGGCAAGTACCATTAGGAACAACAACAATGACGAATTTTGAGTGAATTGACCACTAGAATTAAGTAAACACTTTGGTATAAACCTAAGGTGATCATTACAAGAGGCTTCCACAGTACATCTAAAAATCCTCTTACCATCACAGCATGAGTTCAAGTCAATGACATCTCTAGCATACAACTTCAAACCACCTGTAAGAAGCAGTATTTTACAAGGAACTGTAACGGATAGCACTCAAGTGCATTCACTCCGCACAAAAAAAGAAAGAGAACCTTTGTAGAACGAGCGAACTGTCAATCGAATTCGGTTTCATTGCGAGAAACAATCATTCTTTTGTTTTTATACTCAAGAACCACTTCTTGGAACACCAACAGACACGAGGGGGCCTAGCGCTTGTAATAACAGGTTTCTGTGACATCAACAATCAGTTCTTTCATTTAGAGCTAATCTTTTGATATGCCGGTTACATAAGAGTGGTGTAAATGCAGTGTTTATTTGATTGCCAGGTTGTTAAAAGATGGTTTTGGGGTTGGGACAGTCATGGATTTTGCCTATTTGCCTCAAATTCAATTATTAAATGGCTCTTTAGAATCTGAGCTAGAAAAAGATAGTGACAGTAATTAAATAAATTTTTCAAATCGATATGTGATGAATATAATAAATAATATTAAAAAGCAATAATTCATTTTTTAAACTTTTGAAAAGAAGGTAGAGATATTGAAGTTTATGTTAATCCGTTTTGAAGTAACACTAGCACTATTTTGGGACGGACCTCATAATTTTGGATCAGATGGTGAAGACGACACCTGGGTTGGCACCCTCCTCTCCAAAATTACACACCACACCTGCGAGAGGACATTTAGCCCTGACGGATTTGATGTGCACTAGGTCCGCTTACACGAAAGTTCTTCGGTGGAATAGGGTATTGAATTTGAAATCCTCCGTTTCGGAAAACCTTACCACTAGGCCAGCGCAGCCGAACAAATATTGAAGCTAGATTCGTATACTTTTTCTTCAAGTGAGATTCATATCTACAAGCTATATTAGAGTGATCATATAATTCACGGGAAAGTTCCAAGGAAGAATTTTAACTGTCATTTAAATTAAATCGAGTTTATTTCCTCTCGTTCATGCATTTCATTGCTTTGCTGCTAAATAACTAGCGGGAGTGGTCTCTCAAAAACTGTTTTTTGGTGGGAGGGGAGAGGGTTTGCCACTTACGGGACTTTTTCCAAATTTTAAAACACTTTTGCAATCTAGGGTATATTTTGATTTCACATATATTTTTTTTCAGTCATTTTTATGCAAATATTAAACAAGTAATATTAATTTTTTTTAAAAAAATTCAATTCCTACCTAGGTAAAAAGAGATTTTTTTCATTGTAGTTAATTTTTATTAAATAATAAATTTTTATTTAAAAAATGATGGATTTTCGCAAGAATTTAACTCACATTCTTCACCCTCACGTTAAAAATACTGAGATCCTTGCATTTTTACCCATTGAGCAACTGCCTGTCGATTTCAATTTTCATTACAAACTGCTGAAACTCTTTAGTTAATTTTTAAAGTATTAAAAATGAATTAAACTTAATGAATGAGTTAATATTTGAAAAAATTGTATTAACATCAATTGCCATCTACTGCAAGTTTAAAAAAACGTATTTGAACTCGAGCGGATGAATAAAAAGTATTTTATTAATGATTGAAAATTTGAACGAGATATATAAATATACATAGGGAGAGTGTGAAATAATAGTATTAATTGAATTAATAAAATTGTTCATTGTAGCTAAATTTCTACAGTACTAATATTACATATGGCACATTATTATTGCAAATTATTTTTCTAACATATGTTTGTGATGATATTGATAATCTTTCTTATATTATTATAGAGATGATCAAAACAAGCACTTCATCTTTATAGATCAATGATCATTAACGTTTGCGCGTTTATATGTGTTAGCGCTCTACAAATATACACACAAAATAATAACGAAAGTAACAATGAAATTTCTACAAGTGAAACAATGAAATTTATTTATCGAATTTTTATTTAATAGTCTGCCTAAATTTTATGCAACTATTCAAAACTCATATATACTGTCTGTAAACCCCATACATTCTGAGTTAAATTTGCACCAAGTAGTCCAATTCTTGGATTTATCATGAACACCTGGTCACTTTACAAATACCTTACAAAGTGTTAGAAAATCTCGGGATATGCACAGTAATACAATGAAAAGATGGAAAAATATTTATCTCAAAATATAAAGAAAAAACAAATTTAAAAAAATCGAATCTTAGCGCGAATCCTAAATTGCTTCTAAGGAAAGGAATTCAAAAGTTCAAAACCCTAGGAGCATGATTTTTTTCCGTCTTTTTTCTCTTTCTTTGTAGCGCCTCGTTTCGATACTTCCAGTCGTTGGAACTTTTTTCAGCAGAACTTGCAACAGACTAAACAAGACGGAAAAGTGACTCATCCGTAGACACAGCAGGTGGGAGGCATTTCGAGAAACAAGTTTCAACAAAAAGGGTTGGCAAAATATTTTAGGTGATGGAAAAAAATCGCCTCAAAACAAATATTTTTTGTCTTTTTAATCTTGAAAACCTCACACGTGTTCCAGGCGTTGTCGGCTTCCAAGCCTTATCTCGTTAGAACAAAGCTCCTGCATGCGAATTACCCGATTAAGAGGATAAAGTCGTCTGATGATTTAATTTATAAGACTGCACCACCGATTTCTGATTTTTTTTTTCCACCCTTATTTTTTTACTGCGTTAAAACCTTTTACGTCATTGTATTTATTGGTTTTAACAAAAATCTTACACGAATTAGAAATATTTTTAGTTAGTATTTGGCGAAATAAAAAATCCATATTTTTCCACAAAGTTGTTGCTTGATATTTTACATTTTTTAAAAACAAAGTAATATCGTTTTATGCTGGATATATGTTGAAATGCCAATTTGATTTCAGTTTTAACCCTCTATATTCCCCTTATAAAATAATGAAGGTTTAAAATCAAGTGGAGAGGAGGGAAATCAACAACAATAATAATAACGATGATGATAAATGTTGTTGATCTGACTTATGGCACTTTTAAAAGCCCACTGACATTTAACTGTTGGCGATTTAAGCCGGGAGAACGTCTCTTGTTTTTTCTGTAGCGCCAACTAAGATTAAGTTAAGAACTTAGCTACTTCATGAGTCACATTTGCTTGCACAGCCTCTTTTTACAGAAGGGAGCATTCACACATCTGATAGATAGAGCTCAAAAGAAGAATGTCTAAACCGAGACTCCCACCTGGGACGCCCAGATCACGGGAAAGACACGCTACCCCTACACCAGAACGCCAGAGCAGAATTTACTCAAAATTTGATAGATATCTGCAAATGTGTGTGAAGAATGTATGCCAAATTTTAAAAAGTTCAGCCCATAGCTTTCTTGAGTTAACCTTAGACACAGACAAATAGATGGATATTTTCCAAAAATGCATTATTCAAAGTCAGGAAGTTCTAAAATGCGAGATCCGTTAAAGTCTAGAGTTCAAATTTTTTGATTATTACTATGCTTTCTCTGTACGCAATAAATGTTTGCACAGTTTTTTTATACAATAGATGTATCAAAATTATAAGTAGTACATTCAGACACCTCACAAACAGAAAACAAACAGCCATACCCGAACCAAGACTCGAAACTGACATGCACAGATCACGAGGACGTAACGCTCGCTACCCTTATGCCAGGATGCCGTTTAAAAAACATTGTTACAAATAATTCTCGACTCTTCTGTGATCTTATCAAAACATTGCCAAATTTTGTATTTAATATTATAATAATGTGAATAATTATTAATTATAGACTTTGGTGGTCTTTCATTGAACCAACAACCGACTAGGTCAAAATTTGATACAATATTTTACTGAATTTGAGGGAAAGTGAACGGTTCTTGAACTCAAGGTTCTTAACTTCTGTTCTAACAATTAAATGAATAAACGGCATAGTAATAATATTACTTAACAAGTTCGTTGTGCATATAAATTATTAAAGCTAATTTAGGTAAGTGGATATAATAACAGGTAAATGGACGTTACATAACATAATTAATCGGTCCAAGATCATGTCAGTTGATAAAGCAGCATGTAATAGTCTAATCGCAGGTAAGTCCAGGAGGTCTCGTCAGTTCTTAGGAATATTTTTCGAAAATTGTGATGGACAATCTCTTGTTATAATCATTAACAAAGGCGAGTTAAAGATCTATAATTTTATTGCCAAAAAGACATATTAAATCTCATTTATCTAACTAGTCACGTCACACTTTGATAAACGCAGTTATAATTTTATCCTTACATCTTTTAGTCGAATTATTCTGTTGATAAATTGTTATTTATTAATTAATAGTAATAATTATGTAACTATTAAAGTTATTAATCATTCTGTGATTTAATTCATGATTCAGTTAATGTATTAAATCATTTGTTTTAAATTAATTGCAGATCTGTCTAGTTGAAATTTTGTATTTTCCAAAAATATTTTTAACATAGATTAAAAACATTTTTATAAAATCAGAAATGAGACATTCAAGGATTTAATAAATTTATGATGATCTCTTAAAGAATTAAAAAAATATTTTTAAAAAAAAATCAAGAAAATGAAATCTGCGATGACGAATTTCAAGTCATCACGAGAGAGCATTATTATTTTCCAAGTCATTATTTATGTTAATTAACCTACAACATTGCATAGTTTCATGTAAATTATGTTAAATTTAGATAATCAGTTAATTTCAATAAGATATACGTAACAAAAAAACAACTACAAATTAAGGGGAAACTAATCTGTCCTACAAGCAAGTCCACCTACATTACAGGAAAATAAATTCTCAAATAACATAATCACTTTGCCCTAGATGCCAAGCGCTAGGTTAATACGACTTTAATAGTCATTAAACCGTTTTGGACAACACATTAGGCAATTTTCGTTCAATTTCGAAGAAGTGGTCGAAAGACACATGGACGAAACACTTTTTTTTATGTATTGTGTTTCTTTATACGAAGAAGACAGCACCATCTACCCATATCTTTTTACGGCGTGCTCTCTCATCGTCTATATGACCTATATCGTTTTTAAATAAAGTAATTGCTTTAAAATCGTGGTCACGGTTATTAAATGACGGTGACTTTTTTTTAAATCTATTTTTTCTCCTAATTGATAAGGGCGGGGGGTCCTAATTTCTATATAGAAGACATTTGCTACTTTTATACTGAGGATAAAACTAGGATAAAAAAAAATAATCAAATATTTTTAAACTATTGAAAGACGAGAAAAAAAAGAAAGGATTTTACATTATTTATTATTTTTATCAATAATAATATTAAGAAATAGTTGCTTTATACACACAAAAAATAATTGCTATATATATATATATATATAGATATACGATTTTAATAAAAACATATAGTTTAAGAACTTGGATACCATCATTTTACGATAAACTTTTAAAATAAAAATTAGATTTATATCTCAAGTGCTAAAAAGCTTGAAAAAAAAACTTTTTGTTTTGTTTGTTTCTTTTCCAATAGTGCAATCTCTTTCCCACTGTGCAATAGTTGAAGCGCAGAGGTTTCTAAACTTTTAAGATTGTGATTCACACTTTGAAAAAGGAATCTATTGAAAGCCATTCATTTTATCTGCAAACAAAAATAACATGTTTTTCAAGTTGAAAAAATTGTAATTAAATATTGAAGGCTTACATGAATGATAATTAACCTTTATATTACATAAATGATTTAGCAAAAATATTTGTATTCTTGCATTTGCAATTTTACATTTTTACTGAAACTGTTGTGTCATGCTTGGCGAATTATTTGGCGATTAAACCGTGGCATACAGTTAATAGTTCCTGAAAATCGAAATTGAGCTGTAAATGCGTTTCTCTCACCAGATAGAGATAAAAATTTGGCATAAAAATAAATTAGTAGTAATAAAATCTCAAACTACATTCGATGTATTTAAAAAATAATTCCGTTATTGAGTTATTGCGTTTACATGCTTCTGAAAACACAGACTGACGAACAATCGAACCCTAATCGAGCTAAATAAAAATTTTGAGCTAAATCCGACAGGTATCTAGACTATAGATTCATTGTAGTCATTACAATATAGATAGGTACCTAGATTAGATGTTATTTCAGTGTTCCGAATTTTATTAATCTGCGCCCTACGTTACAAAGGGGAAGTGAAATGATTAACGGCAATATTATATATATATATATATATATATATATATATATA
>JAPMOQ010048027.1:121568-150724 GCA_026543055.1 Argiope trifasciata | reverse complement strand
CCACTGGGGAAGCTTATATATATATATAACTGCTTCTTTTATCGTAAAATATTTTTCATAGAGTTAAATAAAAGACTATCTATTTGGTTGCAAGAAAGAAGTAACTCCAACATGTGCCATGTCATCTAAAAATAAAAAATAATTTGAGAGAAAATACTGTCATGATACGTAGGAACAATAAGATTGATCAAAAGGAAAACCTTTGCCCAATTTGGAATTTATAATTTCCAGGCATTTTTTACGACTTTCTGCAAACTTAAATAATTGGAGCTACCTTCCTTTTGCTGAAACCCTTCATTCCATTTAAGTATTCTTACTCCTAGAACTCGTTTATAAAAATAGCTAAAATAGCAACAATTTGTTGACAGAAAACAATAAATCACTTTTATTAATATCATAAAAATAGCACTGTTTTCCTCGTATATAGTCTAATCACAAGAACATGCTTTCTTACAAAGCGCTAACATACCCAGAAGCTAATTTTTAGCTGTCACCACTCGAGACGTTTCTTTTAATCGCCAAAAATAGCGCATTATTTTTTTAAATCGCCGCTCGGACGAAACAAAAGCCAATAAAGCAATTAAATCCGCGCCAAGTGTCGCATCGTCTCATTACACGGAATGGAGCGATGACCCGATCTTGATTTTCCGCTTAACCTTCACGCAGTTGAAATCCTTGACACGAATTGAAAACGGTGGCGTGGGCGAAATGGAACAGGATTCAGCCAAAAAAGTGAAAATATATAAATTAAAACATATACCGAATTTGTTATTTTGTTTCTTTAATTCCACATACAAACGACAGGAATACGAAATCGATAATAATTGGTTGATAACAATTTACAGGATATCACCATAATAAAAGCGTGATTAATTTTGGATGCGCTTCGTAAGCATTAAAATATAACAATAATAGCTACCAATTTTTTTAAATATATATAAATAGTACTTCTTCTTGCATACAGCCGACCATCCAGCCACCAATGAACGTAGCAGTATCGACAAGATTTGTTGTGGTCGACTGCTGAATACGTATTGATCGAAAAGTCAAACTAACATTCTTTTCGGAGTAGTAAATAGCTGTCTTTCTCCCCATCTGCACATTCTCAAAGAGTCGGAATGAAACTATCAATCTTTAACCTCATATCCTTCAGGGGTTTGAAATTACCTGGTACCATCAGCACTTAATCATTATTGACAATCTTCAGGTTCTTCCTTAACTCTGAGATCTCCATAAAAAAGTACCAATTTCTCCACAAATGCATTTATTTTCCTGCGTTCTTCCAAATCTTAGGAAATATGCAGGATATCTCCCAAGTCCAGATATTATTTGGATTATAAGTGGATGGTATCTTCTTATTTTAATTTCCGGATTAGGAATAAAGTCGAAAGTTACTCTTATATAACTAGTACTGTATATATTTTGGTAGTACGAGTTTATTGAAATACTGCCATTCTTGGATCCCGCCCCCCCCCCAAAAAGCGTAAAATGCCGAATTGCTCAGATTTTCAAATAAGCCATATTGAAGGAGCCCGTCTAGCTGGAGTGGGACCGAAACATCCCAACTTTTAGGCGTTTCTAGAGTAAGTTGTCTAAAGTCATGGCAGCATACACACAGCGCGGCAAGACAAATTCGGGAAAGAAAATAGTGGACGGAAAAAGCAGCTTAACAAAAGAGACCGAGGGGTATTGGAAACGGATAATTATGTCTAAAAAGCGGACAACTGCAGCAAAAGTGATCGCCGAGCTTAATTCTCCAAAGTCAGTGATTGCAATTACAAGGCACTTTCATAAACAGAACATTAATGGCAAAGCAGCAATTCCCAAGCCACTTGTCATAGATGTTAAAGGTGAACGTCGTCTACAGAGGTGTCATACTCACAAAAACTGGTCGATTGATAATTGGAAGAAAGTAATATGATCTGATGGCTCATATTTGAACTTTTCCTACAACAGGAAGGGTACATGTTTGGAGGACATCTGCACATGCGTATGATCGCAATTGTCTCCTTCCAGCTGTCAAATATGGAGGTGGATCTCTCACGATATGGACAGTCATGTCGGATTTTCAGCTGAACCAATCGTAACCCTGAAAGGAAGGATCACTGGGAAGAAGTAAAAAAAAAATTTTAGCTGACCGGGTCCATCCTATAATGCAAACTTTGTTTCCTGCAATAGATGCGAGTTTCCTAGGGTGATAATGCACCTATCCATGCAGTGAGACTTGACAAATCATGCTTTGCACCTTTCACCTGTCCTCAATACAATTGAAACGTTATGGTCTATTTTAGAGAATTCAATACTGAATCAATATCCTTCACCGGCATCTCTCCAAAAATTTCCACAATATCTCCAGGAAGAATGATACAATATTCCTTTAAACACTATTCAGCACTTTTAAGAATCGATTCCTAGACAAATCCAAGCTGTATTCCATGCCAAAGACGGTCGTACACCATACTAATAAAGGATTCTTAATAAATCCAAGGTGTTTCCAATATTTGGATAACCACCTGTACTTGCACAATGAAAATGCCGTTAATAATTAGATTAAAAAGTGGATTGGTTGAGTGTTAAATCAGTGTTTAGCGTTTTTGGAGAATTGGCTGACCATATTTCCTAGAATAATTAGCTGAAAGGTAAATCAAATACCAATAAAACAGTGATGGACTTAAATTGATATTTTAAAAGAAATTTTATTATAAAAATTATTTAAAAAGGAATAGATTCAATGCAATTGTGAATTTTCAATGATAGAACAAGACAAAAATTTTGAATATTTTCAAAGATAATAACTATCGAATTCAGGAGTTTCCAAATTGCAGGTCGCGACATGATATTAGATGTAAATGTATCGATATTCCAGTAATTTGCAAAAATGTAATCAGGGGGCTCAAAATCTTCATCAATAGACACATTAGAAATATCTTTTCAAAAAGTTATTTAATGATAGTGTGTGTGTGAATATTTTCTTTACAAAAGTTATTTCCGCAAAAGAACGTGTGCAGTTCGTCTAAAAAAATATTCAATACGCTAAAAAAGTCAATATAAGTTCCTTTAAAAAAAAATTTTTTTTTAATGTTGAATGTTTTGTTTTGTTAGTTTCAAATTTTTTTTAAATCTTATTGTTCATGTTTTTTGTTGAAATGTTTTTCAGTTTTGTTTGTTTGATGTGTCTACTGTACGTTAATGAACTTTAAGACGACAACATTCCCACGATTTCATCTCATTAAGGGGTGAGACGTGGAACGATCAACGCATTTCCGGTATTCACCTTTGATCTTGGATTTCTCCTATTAGATATTTTTCGAAAAATCATTAATAACAAAGGTTCCTTAACTATCAAAATATATGTATTTAAAAAATATTATAAATATTTTTAAGATGTTCTATATTTACAGCAATTCCTTAAAGGAAAATAAAATGTTTTGAATAGAATAAATTCTCGATTATCTATTTTTGTTTAGCTTAAAATATTGTCCAAAAAAATTAAGAACATATAAAAATGAAGCATTTTAACGTAAAAAAATAGCATTATTATTTTGTAAAAACGCAATTACCAAATTTTAAGAACAGAAATTTTCCATTTACTGTGCATAGTACCTTTACCTTTCTGTATTACCAATTATCTGTAATATTTAATCACATAAAACTGCGAGCCTTAACTGTTAAACGTAAATATCTCCTCTCTTCGTCTTTCCTTTCACCTCTGTTATGACGAATTAAACCCATCCTAACGCATGCGCAAAGGGTTTTACAATCGGTTGTCGATCAATATGCTGTTATTTCAAGTTAATTTAAATGCTTATCTGTTTAAAACTTGTTTAAAAGCTTGAAAACCCTTAACATAGATATGAATTAAAATCAATAGATTTAAACACATTTAACGCGCCATCTAGTAAAAAATTTGAGAAAAAAAAATTAATCAGAACTATCTAATAATATTATTGAAAATGTTATAATCCTTCAGAAGGAAGAAAAAAAAATTAAGATTCGTTTAGTTCAGAGAATTAAAATTTGAAATAAGATTGTAACTTAAGTGAAAATAATTTAATAATGAAAAAAATAAATTCACAAGTATCGCATTTTTCATTATTATATATAAATAACAAATGTTCATTAAACTTTCATAAAATATTATATCGCACGGATTTTCTTTCAGCTTATCAATAATTTTGAAAAATACCATTTTCTCAGTCTACAAAAATTTTTTTGTGATAAATCGATTTTTCTCCCTAACGTGAGCAAGTGTTCCTCCCCTCCTCCCCAAAAAAATATTTTCTCAAACCAACAAGAGTAGTCTCCTCAACACTTTCTCGCACACTCTTTTAACCCTTTATTTACTGAATTATGTTGTCGTCTATTTTTCAACTTTATTTTCGCACCAGTCGTTTATTTTCCTTGCAGAATCATCCCAGGGAACCCCAAGAAAAATAATGTAATTAACAGAAATATCTTAATTAGTTTAATTATTAATTAAATATTTTTAATTCCTACTTTTAGCTTATATTCACCTCATGTTATTTGGGCTACGTTCTTCGTGTTCTTTAGAATACAATAAGCTGTTCAGTTCAGTTATATTAACGTCCCGTTTAAAGCAACACGGGGGCTATTTTGGAACGGACCTCGTAATTTTGAACCACGGTCAGATGACGAGGACGACAACTGAAGTGGCACCCCCCTCTCCACACCACACCACACCAGCGGGAGGACTTTGGCCTGACAAATTTAACGTGCAAGAGACCCCCTCACACGACGGATCTTCGGTGGAATCGAGTCTCGAACCTGAAACCCACCGGTTCCGAAGCCGAGACCTTACCACCAGGCCACCGCAGCCCAGAATACAATAAGCAAAATTAGTCATAGAGTAAAGATATAAGCTAGATTTTAATGGTACTTTTAAGTACCGTCAGTCAATAAAGGGTTAATAAAGATGTTAGTCTAGTGAACACTTTACATGGCATTTGGTTACAACAATTTCGAAATAATAACTTTTGGCGTGAATTTACCATTCTTATTGAATTTGTCATGTGATTCTTTCAGAGGATTTTGGCAATTAATCCTTGGCAAGTAGTCAAAGGAATCTCAAAAATCGAATTTGTGTTTTAGACGCATTCTCCGTAACTGAGTGAAACAATTTAACATAAAATTATATTTAAAGTCGCAAAATCACGTACCAAATTCGATATATTTAAGTCACTGCATTTCTGAATTATCCCGTTTACATGTTTCTGAAAGAACAGATCGACAGTCAGTCAACCCCGTATTGGATTTCGCTCATAATTTGATAATTGTCTATACTGCAGTTGTAAATTCTGTGTATCGAATTTAACTCTCTTCGTTTTGTAGTTACTGTGTTGAATTATATTCGAACAACCGGTTAGGCAGATCATATATGAATATATTTTGCTCAAAATTTGATAGTAGTCTACAAATTAAGTTTTAAGCCTTTATACCAAATTTCATCCGTCTTTTTGAATAATCCTAATTACAGAGAGACATGTGGACATTTTGAAAAACAAGTTTTTCGGGCTCATGGTGATTTAAAACGTGGTGATTTGTCAAAATCTCGAGTTCGAATTTTTTAGACGGTTGCTATATTTTCTCTACGTTTCATACACAAATAAATGAATAAAATAAAAAGTGTAGTTTTTGTCTAAATCTTGTTCACGAAATTGTGATAGGTATTTCAAGTTAACAAATCACTAGCAAGAGATTAAAAATCTTAAATTTGTTTTAATTCTGAAAATTCACATTTTCCATTTAACAATGCACATTATGCTAATATTTTACCCGATTTAAAATACCGAATAAATCTTCGAAATACACACTGTTTTATAATAGAAATTTCGTTTCAAGATTTCAATATCAATGCGAAGTTATTGCCTAATACGTTAATTAGTATGTTCTGGCAACTGTTTAATTTGCGCCAACTAATTTAAAACAACTTCATTTTAAAAAGCAATACAAACTGTCTTTTTTTTGTTGCATCATCAGCATGCAAGATCAGCCACCAGAGATTTCAAAACCATCTCAAAAACACTGCTTTAAATCACATTAAGAGTCGGACCGTTTCACGCTGCTTGTACATTCGAATAGCTGGAACAATGACACAGAAAAACAACTGTAATTCCACGTGAAAAACAGCAGAGACAGAGGTAGATTATGTTTCGCAGCCGAAACAGGGCATCGTGCCTCTAACTTGTTGAATTATTCAATGATACAGGTGTTGGGAAGCAGAAAAATGAGAGACAAAGAGAAAAATGTTACTTATACACCTTTAAATATCATTCAGACACTAAACGAAGCAATTTTCCAGATCAAAACAAACGAACAAAAACGTTTTGAAAAGGTCTTTAAAAATTCTTATTACTAGTTTTGGGGTTTCCTGCATGCCGTAATAATTTAAGGTTTTCCAACTTTTTTTTTTTTTTTTTTTTTTTTTTTTTTACAATTATGACATTATACGAAAACTTAAGTCATTGCACGAAAAAAATATTTTCTAATTTAACTATTGTTTTGAATACTCGAGAAATTTGAATTTTATGTCTCAAATTTTACCTATTTTCAAACATTCTCAATCAAAAATAAATAACCGGAAAGGTATTATATATAATGTGGAGCACATACAGCTTTAAACAGTTTTGTTGTCGAAGACATCCAAAATAATTTTTAACAAACATTTTGAAACTATTCTTTATTCCCTCTCAAGTGGCATAATTTATGTACAAGGAGTGAGGATGAAAATAATGTCCATTCACCAGCGATACAAGAACAGATGAGAGCCAAAAAGCGCCAAATATTTATCCCCGATTTTTATATACCATGACATTCTGATACGGATTTCTTTACACGTGTCGATTTAGGTAAGGGAAATCGTAGGGATCTTTTAAAAGAATTTTTTTAAGGTCGAAAGAATTTTATCCCTTTACTCGGAGCGCTTGAAAGAGCAAATTTAAGCCTTTTTACAATAATTAAACGGAAAAGATGAAACTGGATCATGAAATAAGAGAACGTTTTAAATCTAAGTTAATAAGGGTTCAATTCAAATAAAAATTTTGGAAATTAATTAGGATTTGATGATTTAAATGATGTTAAAATTTGGCACATAAAACTATAATTTACTTGACAAATAAATTATAAAAAATATTACACTAGCATACCTTCATTGAGAACCTCTAATTTCAAATTTCATTCACAAAATACTAAAGTTAAAGCAATTTACAGAAACATTTGTGATAGTTAGATGTTTCATTATTTAAATATAAAAGAGAGAGAACACCTAGAGCAACGACGGATTGCTGGAAAGCGAGACATTAATATTAAATTTTGAATTCATTATTCAAAATTTATCCAACCGGATGGAGAACAAAAAAAAATTATGTATGTCCCAGGCTGCTTAGGACATCGAAAAGAACGTCCAACAAATCTGAAATCGAAAATAACACCCCTGCTGACCGGGCGGAAATCGAACCGCGCGACCGTGTCATCGTTTTGTGGATCCAGCTTCCGTTGCGTGGGTTTCAAGGAAGGTCCTCTGAGGTCAGCGTCACACTCGGGGCGGTTCAGGTGGTTGGTAAGTCGTTTCCAAGAAGAGCAGGTAGAGACAGACGAAATTCAAGCGCATACCAGACGGACAAGGGCTTACTTTCTTCTATGAGGGCGGTAAAAACGCTGCAGTCAATTCCAAACCCATCATGATGGTTCGGCAAGTCAATGGGTTTGCAGAAACGGATGAGAACTGGTACGGTGTATGATATACGGTACAGTGCGAAGGGAGGAGTGCACAAAAAATAATATAGATATATCAATGTACGGTTCATATATATCAATGAAGATCATACTTTTGAGTTAAAGTTTTTTTAGGCCAAAAGCCAAGGATTGAAATTGGGAGGAGGGAAATAATTAATAAATCTAAATCTCGCCTCGACAACCAATGGCCTTACGGGTTTGGTCATAAATCTGCAAACTGACCCATTGTTGGACCATTTCCACCTGTAGATGGCCATCGGGAACTTCCTGCATATTGAAGGTAAAACGAACAGACATCAAATAACTCAGAAAACCACAAGAAAGAGGAAAGAGGTAAAATGTGCCAGACCCAAAGCAGGCACAGGCAGTTGGAACGGGATTTATGACGTTACAATGTCACTGACTTGGTCGTTGAGAGAGGAAACGGTTTTGTAAGCAGCTTCAATTATGTTCAAGTAATGCTCATCACATGCATTTTGGAGAACGTTATATATAATACACCAAAAGAATATGTATCCAGGAACAAAGGCTCAGCAACAGACAAAGAATTAAAAATGGAATATTTTGAATCAGTTGACACTCTTCAGGAACTAACTTTTCAATATAAATAAACAAATCCTTTGCTTATAAGTCATCTTTGCTCCGAGAGCTACAGTGCTAATCTATCTGAATTCCAAGAGTAAACACTAGAGTAAGCAAGTTAATAATAGTTTTTATATAAAATTCTATCCGCTTTTGGAAAGGCATTTGAGGGAATAAAAGTAGTTATAAATCGAAGCAGAATTTTAAATTGAATCTTATACATAACTTTTTTTCGTAACTCTTAGCAAAGGAGGAGTTTGGTTCATGAAATCGAATCCCATGACGTCATGATGATATTTAAAACTTAAACTATCTAAGTAAACAATTCAGAAGATTGCCAAAATTTCCGTGAAAATGGCAATACAAATAACTTTATATCATTAAAAAATAATTTTCAGAAATTTTGTCAGAAATCAAATCTAAGCAACAATATTTTTTGGGGGGAAATTATGGCGGGAAAAGACTTAAAAGATGTCAATTTTAAATTAATTAATATTTTAATTACATTTTTTTTTTCAAAGTTCATTTTATGGTACATATTTCTCTATTCTAAAGTGCATTTGTCTCAAGTTAGGTAGCTCTACGCTAACAGTTTGTCCTTTCGAGAGTCAACACGCATATGCATTTTCTTTCTTAAAGATTCTGTGGGAAACAGTTCGCTATTCCTCTGGCTTTCTGTAAAGTGTAAGAGCAGTGTAATAATGAAGACTTTAAACTGCAAGTACGAAAAATGCCACACTGTATAATTCCAGGCAATTACTAAAAGAAACGTTTGTATTTTTATAGTCAAGAGACGAATCCCATGATACCTGATTTCCCGATATCGTAACAGTCAAATTAGCTCCCAGAAGGGAACAGTTAGAACAGTCGCCCGGAGCAAAAACACAGATCCCATACCCAGATAGGCCACAGCCTCTCTCGCCTGGAGACAGTCGTGATTCTGCAAGTCCTCGACCAACAAGCGGCTCCAGCAATGCATGGCAGCACACACTCCCTCTGGGGTAATCATGCGCAAGTCAATCAACTTCTAGTGGCTTATCAGTGGACATGACACATGAGCCGGCTCGTGTTTTGCAAACACAGCGTGAAGTCGCAGCAAGAGTCATTCGCACCCTGGGCGCCATCCGCAAAACAACAGGGCCATAAAAACAAGTGATAGGTCTTTCTTCGAATCCGCTTCTTCCAGAAAAAGAGGGTATGGGAATTCAACGGTGGGAATTCCGAGGCGCCAGCCCCCCTCCGAACGACAGGGTCACGATCACGCCATCCCCTCTCCCCCAGGGATGGTGACCTAGTGAACTCCCATCGATGAAATGGGAGATTTTCGTTGCGTATTAGCAGTCACTTGATATAGCTCTCAACGAAGAACCATGCGAAGATCATGAACTTGGAAATTTGTGGCGGCATCGGGAACGAGCAGTGATGCAAGAAATATTTCACGCGTGGTACCAATTAAAATGTGATTTTCAAAAGACAGTTTTGTTCATTATTCACCTTAGTTGTATTTTTTTTTAATTATCGCCATAGTTTTGTAAACAATTTCCATTAAAAAAAAAAGGCGAGCAATGTCGCCAATCTGAACCAATGTAAAAATAAAATAATAGCAAACTAGAAAACACAAAACAAGAAAGGAACAGGAAGTCTTGAACGGGTGCAAGACAAAAAAGTAATAATGATGTTGATTATCTTCTCAAATTTGGTTGTGTATTAAGCATAGTCTGCACTCAGACTAGTCCATTCACCACCTAACTTTAAAAGGGGGGGGGACTTTTTGCTTTCACATTCAGCACCTGTCTAGTAAGCGACTTGTAATGCTTCTTGGAATGATCTCTGTGCAGCCTTAACTCGTGCAACTCCTAATTATTGATTTATTTTCTATTTTTTTCCTTTCTTTGTTTCTATTACTACACCATTTGTCTTATCAAAATTTCAATACGGAAAAATAGCTATTCTTCTATTTTTCAATCGTTTATAAAATACTTTTTATTCATCCACTTAATGTTCAGTATTTTTTTTCAAATATTAATTCAGTGATTTATTTAATTAATTTTTAAATAGAGTTTTAGCAGTTTGTAATGAAAATTGCAATCAACAGGCAGTAGCTCAATCGGTAAAATGCGAAGATTTCAGTATTGTTTTACGTGAAGGTGAAGATTGCGAGTTTAACTTTTGCGGAAATCAATCATCTTTTGATAATTATTTAATGAAAAATAACTAAAATAAAAGTTTTTCTCTGCTAACCTATATATTTACGATTAGCGAAACGATTCCCTTCCTTGTTTATTGACATTATTCCGTTGAGGTCTTTTAAAAAATACACTGAACATACACACACAAAATATGGCTACAAATTGTTACAAGACGCAATATATCCATCAAATATCTACGAAGCGGTGGCCTCCTTTTCGGAATAAACGATTCCCGACACTCCCATTTAGGAAGAAACACGTGTTCCTTCTATCTATCATATACGTCTCTAGACCAGCAACTCGTCTAATGTTATAGACAGAAGAAAAAATTAAGCACAGTAACAACATTTCATGCCAGTCTATAAAAAATTGGCAGAAAAAAAGGGAGGAAAAAAGTCATTCTTAACTTGATCTTTCTGTCGTTTGGCGTTGAGGTCTGTCGTCCTGACCGACACGTGCGGTGTCAAAATTCACCTTTTTTTCGGTCAGAAGACAGTGGGAATGCTTTCCACAACAACATTGGTATTCCTATTCGGCCCGTTGCCGGAAAAGCCTCGTTCGCTATCTTATCACGCCGGTCATATAAAATATACAAGACATCAAAAGGCGAAGTTCTCTGGTGGTGTTTCTCGAAATAGATGGATGCAATAAAGTTTGTGTTTTTGAATACGGCTCTTTCGGTTCTTTAAAGTAATGCTTTATGATAGAAAACTGGAGTGGACTGTTAAATTGAAGCATTCTAGAACAGTGTTGCCTAAACTTTTGACGTATGTGTACTTCTATAATTTTGGTACAGCTGAGTATTCCTCATCAGAAAAAAAAAAAAGAAAAAAACACTATGTATTTTAATAATAATCAAAAATATATATTTCTTTTTTTTTCGTGACATACACATAATAATAAGAAAAGAGAAATAAAATTATTCATGATAAAATACGAATAACAGTTATATTTTAAACAATATTTGGATGAATGAGAAGAATGAAACTGTTTTGCGCTGAGATGACAGATCGTCATAATTTGGTTCCATGTTTTTTAATTTTAAACTCAGATCAGGTTCCACGTCCTGTTCCCTTTTTTTTTTTTCTTTCTTTTTCTTTTCTTTAGTTCTTTTTTTGTTTGTTTGTTTTGTTTTCGATTTAATCTGTGCAAATGCTGAAAAGGCAACTTTCCCGGGGGTTAACTTTTGCCTCAATTGTACCCCCATCAAACTCTTATTCTACCCTTAAGGGTATGCATACCACACTTCAAGAAACACTGTTCGCTTGAAGAGAAAAAAAAATACAACTTCTCTACAATGACTAAAATAAATAAAAATTTATTCTTCCCAGATTCAATTCAATTAATGTTAACTGATAATATAAACGTTGGAAATTATATATGCATACCCATTTAGTTTTTTTAAAAAATACATTTTGAATGCATGAAATGCTTTCGTTTAAAATATCGTAATACACAATATACTTCAATGAATATAATTTAAACTAAGATGAAACTCTCAATACGATACGCTGTCCAAATCTCATATTTTTATTTATTTGTTAATATTTTGAAGCCCAAAACATTTTTGATTAAATTATTTAAAACAATTTTTAAACACTATTGAAAGCTATTTATTTTTTATATTACTAGTAAGATTTGAAGAATAATATTAATAACTGATAACTAACGATGATTCGTATTCGTAAATCTATACTGATTTCAATAAAAAAAATTTCTTCCCAGATTCAATTCATTTTATATTAAAATGATAAACACGCGTTCAATGGGTATCTGAATATATTTTACATCATTCTTCTTGCAACACTTGTTTAAAATCATTTTGTTTCCAATTCTGTATTTTTTTTTTAATCATTGATTCGAATGTGGCCCATAGATATTCAATGACAATGACAATGACGTCGACGAATTGTGGTGATGTGCGTTACTGCTGTTTACAATAAAAAAGGCACCACATTTTGACGTTACGTGCATTCTGTTTGGGGTCGCTGTTCAGTAGAAAAATGAAATTTCCACTAAACCAAAATTTTTAGCTCTTAAATGTTTGAGCTACTGTAATTTGAATGACTCTCCCACACAAACCATCTACAAAGTTTCTTTATGATTACAGGTATTAATTTATTACGTGGACTGGAACTTTAATAGTGGCAACTATTTATTTACAAGGTATACAAAAGTGATTCATGTATCGTGTTTTACAACCCTTCTGTATAGACGCCGGTATTGTGTATAATCCGTTTCCAACGATATGGAAGTCGCAGAATACATGTAGCAGCACCTGTTCTGCTGATAGTTCGAATAGACCGGTCACCGCAAGAATCTCTGGACGGTCTGCTGTGAGGGGAACAGTGTGCTTTAGGAGGACACCATCACAGTCGTACACGAGAATCAGAATAACTTTCCCTTTGCTGGGGTTCTGAAGAAATTTCGAACGTCGTGGTGATCTGTAATGACACCATTTGTTTGATTGGCGTTTCGGTTTTTGCTGGTACGATCTAATCCAAATCTCATCCAGCATAATGATATTGCTGTACGACCTCTGGCACATTCAATTTGTATCCAACTTCGTTGTTCTTGTTTTGAAAACATCCTGACAATACTTACTTTAGACCGCAAGCTAACATAATAATCAGTTCACGTCAATCCGCATGCACGTGAAGTAGGAAGGACGAGTCTTTTTGCAGAGAGGCACGATAGGTATGTAAATAATGTGTATTATACGTGACATTATTTGGTTTTGTTGCGGGACGTTTTTACAGCAGTGTTGCCACTACAAAAATTCCTACCCCCGCATTTTGAATTTTACCGATACCTCTGCGCTATCTCCGAGCATTACTGCATCACAGAATAACCTTTTTCTTCTTGATCTGTCTATTGTCTCTTGCAGTTTAAACTCTTGATTTAATAATCTTCCCCAGTATTTCATCAAATCCACGAATGATTCTCTTGAATTGCCTTGAAAAAAAAAAGAATCACCGAAACAAGTGTTACAACAACTCTCAATAGGAAAAAGACATCACAAGATGACTCACTCATCTCGAATGGAGGGCAAGAAACAAAAGGGTGGCAAGGCCGGGGTTGTCGGACAAATTACGACACGCTCATTAGGAGGAGCAGAGCGATGAGCCGTAACCGATGGAACAGTTTCGAGTGACGCACGCTTCTTTCATTGCGATGTATCAGATTGGAGATCGAATGCGTTTCCGAGAAGTCACATCACGCAAAACAAAACAATTCTTTTATTTTCAACTGCCACGGATCATTAATAACAGAGTGTTTTTTGAAGAAGTTGTAAGTAATCGTTTGATATCTATTTATTTGGATAGAGATTAACCACAATAACTTTATTCGAGTTCCGTCCCCTCTTACTTGTTGGATAAAATTTTGAAAATTTAATTTTCAAGTATTTGGTCACAGAAACTAAATAAATACTAAAAGATTGAATACCATTTTATTAGGACTTTTAAATAAACGAATTTTGATTAAATGTTTTGGGTAGGATGAATTTTGAGGAAACAATTGCTTGAAGAACAGTTACAAATACGAATATTGTCAATAAGAATTTTCCAAACAGAATATTTAACGACTTTTTCAATTAATTACAAATACTTTTATTGACCGCTTAAAAATAAATAAAAATAATGTGAATTTCAAAACCGTTTTATAACTACATATTTTACTTGATTACAGTGATAGATTTGGTCCCAATATATCCAATAGCCTCAATGCACAGCAATACGAAACAAACACTATAGCATTTCTTCTCTTTCATCACATGATAAATTTGCAATCCGCCCAGATGTAACGTCACCCGTTTACCCATATATAGTTAAATGTATACAGATATCCAGATGTGGATAATTTTCACCAGTAGAATCTGGTCTGGTAGTTATGTCTGGTCATTTGTTATATTTAGGTCATGTGACACAGCTGTAGGGCTCGTTGTTGCAAAAAGATCTATCATAACTTTAAGGGAGAAGAACATTAAGACATCCAGATAATAAACTTTTCCCCTTATGAAGAGAATCCTTAAATCATCAAGAAACAATCAATCAACAGCAACCACTGTCATTCAGTTTCGAACTCAGGAGAACTTAAACCAGTGTTAGCTGTGAATTGATTATAATTAATGTGTTCGAGAAGAGTCAGCTACAAAGATGGATCCTTGACAGACACTCCCCATGATTGTGTGGAGAGCATTGAGGAAGCATTTCTGAGCAGCTATTGGGTGATAGGGAACTACAGTTTTTCAATGAGAAAATCAAAGGTGGATATCTAATGGGGGTAAATGCGGCATTTTTTGTGTATTGAAGACAGTGAGAGGTTGGTGTAAGAAGAAGTAATTCCTGATTATTATTATTATTATTATTATTACTTAGAGAAACCTCCGTGTGATTCAAGTTTCTGTGTTAGGATCTACCCGATAAAGACTGGTGTATTTCTGGAGCGGCCCATGGAGTAGCTGTTAACTGCCAATTAGCGGGGTCTTTATTGGTGACATTTTCCGATTTGATCAAGGACCTATTTCGTGATTAAATTTTCAACGTTTATGTGAATTTTATAAATAATATTAACCCAGATTAGAACAAGTTGTTTTTTGTACATATACAAAGCTGTCTATAAAAGAACTGTTTTATAAAGCAACTCTCTTAATGGATCGATCTTGTTCAAGCATACATATATCAGCCTGTTAATTTATACAGTCAGATGGGAAAAAAGTCGTCGTACTTACAATGTACAGCAAATTTATTAGTAATAATAAAACGGCATATATTTCTGTAAATGAAAAAAAAAAGAAACTAAACTTTTAATTACGTTTATAAATGCCAAATTTCTCCTCCCTTAATATCTCATTTAATCTAACAGCCACCGTTTAAAAAATAACAAAACCACGCAGTTCAATCACGCGTGAAAAACATAAACAAACAGAACAAGATCTTAGAGCCGATTAGGACCTTCTTAATCGGACGACTCGAAGAAATGTTTTCATCAAGAATATTTGAGGCCGAATGGACAATCCATCAAGAGATTAACGGGAACCGCTTCAATAAGCAAAAAAATGAAGTAACCCCATTTATCAGTTAGTCATTTTCTGTTTATTTGTGTTCACGGTCCGCCTATCAGCGATCGAGATAACCCTTCATGTTCATCAAGATTCGCATGTCTTCACCTTCACACCGCGCTGACGCAACTAAGTGAGCAGATTGAAGACAATTTATCTTCCTATTGAGAACTAATGGAATAATAGCAGAGAAGAACCCCTTTCCTTTTCAAAATATGTCACGTTTTAGGAATAATCTTAACATGCATGGTGGTTCCCCCTCCTAACACCAAATGAAACTCAAAAATATAGCCGAATTTTCCAACTATTGTGTTTACTTATTTATGGCAAGATAAATATGTCAAGATAAGATTGGGAGTACTTAAGAGGTTCTTTATAATATCCTTGCAAAGATTTCTAAGGAATAACAGATCTTAACGTTTAACCAGATGAAATAAAAAGAGACAGTAGTTTTTAACCAGTTAACTGTTTTTGACGAGTACCCTCATCATGAAAAATAAGCAATGACAATTAGCAGTTTGAATTATAATTTTGGTAAAAACAGAAATATATTCTTAAATTTCAAAATGTTTAAAATATATTTTGATGTCAAGTCGAAATCAAAGCAACAAATAAAAAAAATATGCGTAGTACTATGCTTCTTTGTTCAATACCATTTTGCGACAGCAAATTAAAATAATTGATTTTTTTAATGTAGCTTTTCGTTCGTATGCAAAAAAATGTATGTTAGTTTAAGTAATTAAATAAATTTGATTACTGAACGAAAAAATAAAGGTCATTTCATAGTAACATAATTTCATATTACACATAATCTATTTTTGTTGAGTATATTCGTCGTCACTAAATTTTTGTGACACAATTTAGATACGTATTTCCCAGAGAGGTCAAAACAGTTGGTTAAAAAAAATCTTTTTTTAATGAGGAGTGGGGCACAGTAAACTATGAGACTGACATGAATCCAATTCCGAGTTCTTTTTTCCAGATTCGTGGAGATCTAAAATTTTCCTATAAGGTAGATTCTATAAAGGTAGATATATACCTTTGTATAATAATATAAAAGCAGATTCTTTAACATCTAAATTACTGTCTGGCAACATGAAATCTTGATCTTAGAAGCAGTCATAATTAGGGCATGAACATCACATTTTAGCCTCTAACTTCTAAGATATCGCAGTTATCGAAAAACTTTTGTCCGCCAAAAGTTGTTCATCTTACCGAGGCATCAATTTGAATAATTAGATTTCTCTATCATCAATATTAAGAAAAGTATGGCGAAATGAAAATTTCACCGCCACCACCATTTTCAACCCCTTTGAGCTAGATGGGTCATTTACGTTCCACATTTTTACATTTCTAACATGTTCCTTCTAATCGAGTTAAAATCCAAACATAATTGCACTAGTTATCCTGTCGACAAGATATATGGGCCAATAGTTATATATGCATAAACTTTTGAACAAATTGATTTTAAGGTTCTAGGGCCTGTGATTGGTGAAGAACTGAAGATATTTCCTTGTTATAATGGGAACCACTGCAATATGTAGCCTCCCTATAGGAATCTATTCAAAACTAATGATTCATTTAAAGCTCAAAGTTACTTTTTTTTGTAAATTTGTAACAGGGGAGAATAAAAAAAACAAGAATTGTGATATTAAAAAAAGATAAACTATGAAGCATAAAAAATGTCATTAATTCTGGATTTTTTACAGAATTTAAATTACTACAGAAGATAATCATAGCCACCTTGAGAACCAGTTCAAGGTTTTTCATTTGAATTGATTTTATATCCAAAACGAGCCCCACATAAAAAGATAAATTCGGGTAAAAACAAAATAAAATCTCGCATTCAAAACCTTTCATAAAGTTTTATAGCCCAGATCATTATGATTATTACAGTATTCCTATTGGTCGGCTGACGTTTACACTTAAGGACTCAAGGTCATACAGCGCAATGGGAAATATTATGACACATTAGAATACAACTTCGTGATACGTTAAATCACCTTCCCGATGGCGAACGGCATTTCTCGGCTACAGAAACAATTTCGAACCGTTTCGCCAAACAATAGACCGAAACTGAAATATTTCACCGAAATCGCCAAATTATTCGTGATGCCATTTCAGCTGCAGCAAACTGTTGTGTTTATGTCATCATTACGATTGCAAATAGTCAAAATTACAGAAGAAAGGAGATTCAATTTGACAATAGCAGGTCATTCGACAGCTTACCTCTGCATAAAAAAAATTGTCCTTTGCCTTTCAGCGCCGACGTATGGAAAAAGTAAAACTTGGTGCTCTTTCGGTTTTTCTCGCGAAATAATCAAACTGGAGTACAATAAAATTGGCTGATCTGAAAGAAAGATCGTGATTTCTCAATTTTGCTTCATTTTGGGTCAAAATCAAATACTTTCTGTAAACCAACCATTCCTTTATGTTCTTGCCATTTTAATGTAAAAAAAGTTTCATGACCTGGCCTATACTAGGAAAGATCGATATTACTTGGTCCATTCGAATCAGCAATATTTTTTTAACCCCTTAATCGCCGTGGCCATACGGGCACTGAATTACCAGAACCGGACTATCGAATAAACAAAGGAGGCAACTGCCTTTAAGCACTCATGTTGTTTTATTTGTAGCGTAATCTGTTAATATTTGATGTATAAAAATTCATTAGCTTATCCAAGTTAAACTTTTCGTCGTCCATTACACGTCTAGCGCGTTCAAGTAACAGGGTGACCGTAACGCTCTTCATGCATTCTTCTTCATTCACATTTCATGCTTCTTCATTTTAAAAGTTTAAAACACTTTGTAAATGTTACTTGTATGAGTTATTCTTGTTTATTTTAATAACTTACACACACAATGAATTAACACATACAAACAAAAGCAACAACAACAAATAACAGGAAAAACAACATAACATAAACAGAGGAAAAACAAATTTTCGTGGATAAGAGAGGATGCTGAAAAGGTTAAAATAAAGGCTTTTCAAAATTTCAAATCATTTTTTATATTTTTAAATTGATTAAATTTTTAAATGAACTATTACAATTGTCCAATCTTTTTAGCAGCTGGTTGATTGTTTTCCAAATTTGAAACAGAGTGTTTTATATTTTGTTAGAGAAGTTATATAATCTTTTATCATTTTGTTTAAAAATGTTTAGCATCAAAAACATTTTGTCATGCGTGGGTTGCTAATTCCACTTCCCCTGATGGCGAAACTAAAAGTAAATGTTTTATTATTTTAAGATTTCTTCCCCTTCCTCCATGTTTTTCAATTGGTTTGCAGACTAACATTGTTCAATATTTTTCGCAGCTTGTTCACTGTTTTCCAAGTCAACAGTCCGTCAAACTTTGAAACAGGATATTTATATTATGCTAAAGAAAATTCATATATCTTTAGCATAAACATTTTAACTATGACTTAAAACTTTATTTAAGAATTTTTAGAGTCAAAGAATTTTTTTTTTCAATACGCAAGAGCCTAAATCCACTACTCTTGATATTGAACAAAATAAATGTTTTATTATTCCAATACTTGATTCTCAGCTGTTAACATAGTAAATTTACTTCAATTCGATTTATATGGAATTGAACACTTGTAGGATTCTGTAATAGATTTGGACTAAAGACAACCATAAAGACAACACTGAATTATACAATGATTGATATTCCTAAGAGTGATGTATGAACTAACAATGTTAAGAAAAATATGTTAAGATTTTTAATAAAGGCACATTGAACAGACAAATTTATGTAATGGAAAGAGGCGAGGTTTCAAATTTTAATCGCAAAAGAATGATTTACTACCGATTAAAATGTTCCAAATGAAGCAAAGAAGTCGGACTAATCGAAATAGAGAGAGTTGACTGCTTAGAGGTTACAATAATATCAAATATTTAAAATCCTGCTTTCAAAAGTTACATTGTCTGAGCTAATGATTATCAACCCTTTCCCTCCCCCTTTTCTTTCAGTCGCGGCACATTTTTAACGATTTTAAAATTTGGCGACACACAAAGTAAAAAATAAGTTTTATAGTTGTTTGCTAACCTATAATAATCTGCGTAAAATACTTTATGATAATAAATTTAAAAGTAAAATAATATATGTACCACAAAAACAATAGTACGATTAGTAAGGGATTATTTACAAGGTGATAATAAGAATACTTTCGATGAGAAATTTGAGCTTAATGTTTTTTGAATAAATTAATTTATATCTGGCCGTTAACTATGCTACTCTCATATCATCTACTACATTTAACAGTCTCTATCTTTTTTCGTTTTTCGGTTGATTAATACTGAAAATCCGAATTCACAGATAATGTAGAAAATTGCAATAATATTTTTTAAGCTTTTTTTGGTTATCGTGGGATAATCGCATCTTATGTTAATCCAAATAGAAATAATTTTCATCCGAATTTTTTATAATTAAGTCTCGATTATTAGAAAGCGAAAATAGTTCTTTCATGCAAAGTTAATTCAAATACTGTAGTATTCGTTATTACAAATAGATTACGGATCCAATTCAAAAATTTAATAGCTAAATTTGGGAAATAATGAATAATTATCCCCTTCAATGAGTCAAAGGGTCAAACACAGTTTTTGACTGTTGTAAATATAACAATTTTCTTCTAGTGTATTTATCTTTAATTCAAACAAACTTTACTCCTAAGAATAATTTTAAAAAATGATTATAATTTTTTCTATATACATTTCAAAAATTTGGCGGTACATTGACTGAGAAACAATGGTCTAAGCACCACCTACCAGGCTTTATCCACCAAAGAATTAACGTTTCTGAAACATTTAACTCTTAGCATTCCAGCGACCCGTTGGGCTTCAGTTTGACATATGCATCAATTTCATATTGTTAGATAATGATTGTTATAAAAGCCACATAATAGCAAAAACTCATTATTTTTAAGAGTTATAAAAAATCTATATTTTTGAGTTTTTTTTAGCAATAATGGAACCTTACAACATTTAGGCATAATTATGCACCTTATTACTTTTAGGATTGCAAAGGATTAGGTTCAAATCATTCAAAGACGGTTCACTTCTATATTAAAATTACACATGAGGTTCAAATACTTTAAAATTTCATGAATACATCTTAGAATAGATAAAAATAGGACATTCTTGAAAGGGTGAAATGTTCTTGATGTATCACCTATAAAAAAAATCAAGCCAGTTAAAGTATACAGTGATGCCCATAATTCAACCATTTTGTAGAATTCAGAATTCGCAATATTTCCCCTACTGAACTACTAATGTACTTTCAACATTTAAATGCAATGTGGCATGAATATTCCCTTCATTTGAGTACGTGGCATGTCAACTGTATTGACCAGACAGTTTCAGTTATTACAGATGGGCAAGAATTTTATCAGTTTGTCCTGAATTTGATTTATAAACATCAAATTATTACCAGTTTCCTCTATGCATAAATATTAGTCAGTTAAATAACTTACTTTACATCCCAATGACTCGTATATGATGCCAAATATCCAGTACTCTGATATGGAAAAAAAATAAACAAATCTATTCATTTCTGTAATGTGACAGTGATTCGAGCTAATCAATTCACTTGATATCTTTCTGTTTTAATTGATTTTGTCTACAATGCCACGATGGCCAAGTGATAAGGTCTAGGCTTCGGATGGCACCAGATTCAAAACGAAATACCATTTGAGATCCGCCGAGTAAGCGGCTCTAATGCATGTTAAATCTGACATCATGGCACATTCATGTAGTTCAGTTTCTTTCAGATATAGAAATTTTATATTAAAACATGTCTTTTACTAATATCATTGACAATATTAAAATATTATAATTTCTTATCACAACAATTAAAAGCCTTATATATACTGTTAGTTTCATGATCCCGTGATTATAACTTTTCGATGTTTGAACTTCGCCAAGGGGTGAGGCGTATAAAGTTAAGTAACCACTATGTCCCCTGATTCTGCGAAGAATTTGAGTTTACTCTTTTGCTCAATTACAATATTTCGGCCTTTCTACTTTCCTATCACCCTTTGTAGGACGAAATCAACGCATCTTAAAGCATGCACAAAAACGCGGAGGAATTTAGAATCCGAGAATGAAAAGCAACTTAGTTTATATATTCGGCGTTGCTCGGAATGTCATGCAAAATAATTTTTAATGTAAAAATTAATTTTATATCAGATATTATAACATAAACAATCCCTGTATTACATAACATAAATTGATGACCACTTATAATCCTTTGAATATGAAGACTAACTAAGTTGTTTCTTCCGTTAATTTAGACGTCACCAAAGGAATACTTTAAATCCCCACAATTAACAAAATAATTTTTTTTTAAATCAGAAATAGTATCTTATTTCAAGCTTATTATCCTAAAGCTATCTTAGATAGATTTAATCTAAAGCTTTGCTTATCTTATTTCAAAATCGTCTGCATCATCTAAATTTTCAATGAATATATAAAAATTGAATGAAAAATTTCCAGAAAAAGGAATCTATTAGCCCAGGAAAATTAGAATTTTGAGTTTTTTACGATGCCATTAAATTATTTCTTGGTAATTTGCTTCGAATTTACTGCCGAAAAATAGCTAAATGTCGAATAATTTCCTATTATTGGATGTTTTATTAGCTTTAGTTGAATTGGAAAAAAAAAAATGACATTTTCTCTCTCGTCTTACAGAAAAAGTGTGTTAAGTTTGATTGAAACCAGCCCAGTCATATAAATGGGATGTGGGGAAAAAACATAGCCATAACGACTTTAATTCATATTCAAATATATTAAGATCAGCTAAAAAATAAGAATCACAACTATAACTTCCTCATGCCCTCTATCAACACTCAAGGACATTCATGAATTTTTAATGACTCGAAAACAGAGTTATAATCATTAGCTCAGAAGATAAATTATATATAAATTAGGATTTACGATACATGACTCATACTTTAAAAAAAATCACATTTGCATTAACACTTGATGTATAACCATAAGTATCATGTTCCGAGTAGATGAGCAAGCAGTTTCACAGAAAATGCTGTTAACTGAAACAGATTACAGGTCATTCGACATTAAAATATCCACATGTTCTCAGACATATTACACCTCTAGACATTTACCAGACCTCGATTTGAGCACCCCAAGCGTGGCTAATGAGTTTGTAACTGACTCCAAATACCATAAAAGATTCGAAAACTATAAACATATCGTAGGAGAATTCCTAAACAAACCGGTGAGTTGAACAGTTTCGAACTTTTTTTCCTCCTTCCATTTTTAAGCGATCGTCTGTCAGTCAGCACTTTCGATAAGGGAGGGGGGAGGGGAGGGAGCTCAAGAATGTTCCCCGAGGGGGTTCGATTTCGAACTGGAAGAGGAGAGATCCTTCCTCCCCTCCCTTTTTTTCATCCAAATCGCTTTTCCTTCTATGGGCCAAAGTGCATTTGGGTCGAAGTTCTTCTCTTTCGCCTGATGCGACAGAACCAGTTTGGAATCTGGCTTCATGATGTTGTGTCTCACTCCTGTTTGGTTTTCATGATTTGATGGTCCACAAATCGAGAGAAATGGGTTGAACAAATAAGCAAACACACATGACCTCCGAGCTCATTTTCTTATTATTATTTATCTAGCCAAAGTGATTTAAACAGTTGAAATACAACTTTCACTTTGGCTAGAAAGTACAGTAAAAGCTCTTTATTCGCAAGGTATATGTTCCATAAATACGCCGCGAATATAGAAACCGTGAATACGGAATGGTAATTTATATGGGATACATTCCGAGGTGACAAAAAAAAAACTTTTAAAAATCGATTTAATTGAAGTTTTTGAACATTTTGATTAATTATCTTAAGGCTTAGGCAATGATTTGAAGAATTTTGTCATTTTCTCTTGCTTGGCAGTTCTTAAAAGCTCCTTCAATTCAGCTGATACGCAGCAGTTGCATTAGCAATTTGCCTCTTAAAAATAAGATTTCGTTCCATAGACGTTCATAAAGAAATCGCAAAGCTCATTTGCCATTCTTAAACCTTTACTAAGATTTTTCAAATGAAACGTCACGTTTCCAGTTCTTGTTGAAGCCTCTTCTTCAATGGGCTGTGAATTTAACATTTCCTCCAAGTCGGTTTCAGTCAGATCTTCATCTTGAGATTCAATCAATTCCTGAATGTCACTTGATTCTGTCTATTCGAACCCATCTCGTCCTATTCTATTCGCGATTTCGGCTATGTTTACAGTTTGCGTTTAACAACATACTTTAGACAAAGTTGTAATAAGATACTTTTTTTATTAGTCCATTTGACGGCATTTACAAAGGATATTGGGTTGGATACCTATTGGAATCCTTTTATTATTATGTATGTACTTATTAGATCAGCGAATAAAGAAATTTTTAGCTCGAATATAGGAATTGGGGCCGCATTTTTTTAATCCGCGAATAGTGAAAGCGCGAATAAGGAGATTTTATTGTATATATAAATAGGCTTAGGATAAAAATCGTAAATGAATGGTTGCTGCAATCAAGTGTCTTAACGCATTATGGCTAAATGTATTAATGTATCCGACTATGTTAGAAGTAAAATTTTTGAAAAATTGAATTTTTTAACCATTATTTAAAACTATGGATTTTAGATGTATTGTCAATTATAACACATAATACTATAAATACAACGAAAATATATTTTGAGAAATAGGAAAATTTGTAATAAAATTTAATGAAATTTAACCAAAGCGGTTTACACTCTCCACAAAATTGTAATGCAGCAGCCCTATTTTTCTTTGTATACAAGTTATAAAATACAATGATGAAAGAAATGAATATATATATATATATATAAGAAAAATGTTGAGAGGCAAAGAATTCATGGTTAAAAATATATGTATATATGCATTTTTTTCATAAATTCACAACTTCACACCAATAAATGAAAAAAGTATTTCACCAACAATACAGCTTTTGGTTCGTATCATTGCCCATATTATTTAAAACACACTCTGAAATTTTTATGTAAACGACTCTATTAGTTTTTGAGGTATCATGCTAACGGTGGAGAATTTTTATGAAAATTAAAGTTTTGAGAAAATGGAAGCTAAAGACAAATTTTATCTGAAAAATATGTTACCCTTGATGATAGACCAGGCCTTCCTTTTCCTAGAAGTGATAAACCTTTTTGTAAAGAGGCAAGTCTGAACTAAAAGAAATAACATTAAAACAAAATATTCACAAATGTGGTCGATACCAGTGTTTTTAACGTAGTCGAATACCTTAAATGGTTTTCCAACAGGGTACTGTTTATGAAAGGAATGTTTAAACTTTATTTATAGAGGGGACAAGGAGGAGGGAGTTTATATGACCAGGTGTTTTTAAAGAGTTTTAAATTATAAGTTTTAGCTATCAGTATTAGTGCATATGCGCCATGAGTTAGCTTTTATATATTATTATATTCAAGGAGATCCATAACTTTTTTAATGTTTTCCAATTGTAAATTAATTATAATGTGAGTGACCAACCAAAATAAGTTTTACCCAGTTCAAATATGTATAGCAGAAATTCACTGTTCGTGATCACCGGTATTCAAAACCTGTGATATCGGAAAATATCAGTTAAAGGGCTGATCTCATGATGATAAGGCGTCGTCACACGACCCCGCTTGTGTCAAATTACTCAATGTTTTACACATTCCTGTCCGTTTAGAAATGACATTAACAAGCATTCCGGCAATCTCACTTTTTTGACTAAAAATCATTCTTTAGCTTATATATATATATATATATATATATATATACACACTTACTGGAATGTTCTAGTTCGTTTTTTTAAATCAACAAGCAGATTTTATTTTTTTTAATTAACAAAAATTAATTATTAAATAATATCTTTAAAAAAGTTCTCCAACCGAACACCTGTTATTCGCAGAATATAAACTGCCTGATACGTCACGTGATGAATGTCAACGGAATCAAAACTACAACGAAAAAAAAAAAAATGCAGCTAAAAAAAACCCATTAATTTTTTCTGTTTATTTACCTTTGTGACAATATCACTGACGAAAAGAATTGCAGACATTACAAACCCAAACAGTTGTATCAGAAAATAAAGATATAAAGTGTAATGATATTTTCTTGATCATAATGCCATTGAAATTTCAATTATAAGAAAATAATATTGGGGAACCTTGATTTCCCAGTCTGCGTTCTTGCCAAATCAGTTGAAGAAAAACTATTCCCAACATATCTGGAGAGAAAAAACAGAAAGTTAAATAAAAAAAAATATATAAAAAATGGCCACTTTCATACCAATCAATTTCAATTTCACAGATTCAATAATTATTAACACACTTTATTATAATATATAACTATATGTCAAATACTTCTTATCCACTAATCAGAATTTGGTAATTGCTATTCATTTTTTAAATGGCGTAATTCTGACACTTATGAACTGGTTTAATAAAATGCAAATTTTCGAAACGCATGACATCTCATTTTATAGCTAGGTATTAAAATTCGGAATCGCAAGCATGATGGCTTCATCAAGTCAGTGCACATAAAAGTTTCTTGTTCATGCCCAGGAAAGTGGAAAGGTCAAGTTTTAAGGTATTTGAAAAACGTGAAGCCCAACCTTCCTAGTAGGGGTAGGGTTTTTTAAGCTTTCAATTCCCTCTAAGCAAAAAGTTTTATGACCCTACTCTTTGATTCTTTTATGAATGAAAAGAGAAAAACAAAATCAGAAATTTTAACAAAAAATAAAGCTGTGACAATAAAACTAAAATAAATTTGGTTAAAGAGAGAGGAGACCCTCCAGATTAGGTGAGATATTTATTTCGGAACTAAATTGGTATTCCGGAATTGTTTCGAATTTGAAATCCACTGGATTGTTCTGAATTTCAATAACAAGTGAATAGCTTATATTAAAAAAATGGAGTGTAGCGGTTACATAACTCTACTGTTTTCTCTTTTGATACAACAGATGGCGTTACCTTATTAACATCAAAATACATTTTTCATGATCCTTCTTGGTTGTTGTTACTAGATTTTATTCAAAGTGAGTGTCGTGTATTTTCGTGTTCGTGTTTGTTTTGTGAAATGTGGCACTTAGAAAATAGTTATTCCAAAATCTCGTCTATTATTTTCATCTGCCTCATAATGAAATTATAAAGAGTCTCGTCCATCTGCAGGATAACATATTTTTCTTTTAAAGCAAGCTAGTAATATTTTTTTAAGAATTCATTTTAATTAAAAAATACTGATGTATACAAAATCGATTTAAATAATATTTATACTTGAAGACTGTTTTTCAAATAAATTCCATGTATACACAAGAGGGAACAGTCCATTTAAATAAGAAAGAGAGAAGGGGGAGTGAAATGGTGAGAGTGGCGCCAACTAAGTGGCTACTGAACTCGTGAAGAATCCTAAACAGCCTATCAATTTCTTTTACTTTTCTTGCTTTCCTCAACACTCCATTGAACTTTCCCTTTGTCACGACTGAATGAATAATAAATATACAAAAGTTTTTTTTAAAAAACACGTTTTTATTTGTGGTGTAAAAGAAATAATAATAACTTCTTTTTTGAAAAGCTGGATGTGGCAAAACAAAATTATGAAAATTATAGAAAAGTGAGAAATATTCGGTTTAACTTGGAATTTCAGCCACATCCAGAATTTTCATAAAATTTTTATTAATGTTTAGAAATGTATATTCATTGGAGTGTGTGTGTTTTAAAATAATCTTAAGCTTTACAATATCGTAGTGCTATACAAACGATCATTTAAAAAATTATTTTTCTTCCTCGATGAATTTATAGAGTGGCAAAAATTAATACAAAATTTGAATTTGCCACCATTTGTGCAGTAAAGTGTTAGCACCTCTATTTAAAAAAATTCACTTGACAGCTAATAGTTTAAGGTTAATAAAAATGGAGTGACATACCATATAACAGTGAGTTAACGCAAGATTTCATTTAAATAAAACACACTGTTTCTTTACATTGTTATATTTTTATTAATGCTGGTTGTTTCCTTTTCTCACATTCCCACACTAGCAATATTTATTAAGAATTCGTTTTAGTGAAAATGTAGTGATGCATGCACAGAATAGGGTTATGAATGGAATAACACATACAGAAAATGGCTCCCACGGCTTAGCTGGTACATACTCTTTACGCACTCTTTTGATGAAAATTTCCACGACAATTTTGTATAAATGAGGCTAAATTTCGTAAATGCAGCGTTTAATTTCCTTCTTCAAAGCAAGCGTGTCTGTCTGATTGTTGTCATACACATTTGATTTCAAATAATCCAATAAAAACTAATTCACTGGCGTTAAATCACACGATCTAAGGGGCCAATATTCTCATTTCGAACTGCAAACATCATACTTATATCATTTTTGAAATATTGCTGAATGACGAAAACACATTGTTTCATCGCGTAATACTCCATTCTTACTAATCTTAAACTATGAGCTTGTCAAATGGGTTTTTAATAGGATTGTCAACACTTTACAGCACGATCAGTGGCAAATTCAATACAATATAATTCAGTGGCAATTCTTACGTTAATTTTGGGACATCATTCAAAACGTCTTTTAAAAAAAAAAATTCAGGTTTTAATAAAATCCTCATTAATAAAAGTATAGAAAAGAAATCGCAATAAATTTTTTCTTAAATTTCCCGCCAAATGTACCTCTTGAATAAAATCAAAATAAGTCTCAATAAATCGATGGAGTGATGAAGTATTTCCGAAAACACTAAAAAAACAGCAAAACAAATAAAAACATAAAATATCAATTTATATAAGGAAATGTAACGATAATCTATTAGTACCAAGGCAGGAATTAAACCAATCACGATCGATCAGTGGACCATCAAGACATTTTGGAGTGATCGCCTTTACTAAGACACGCATATTAAAAAAAACCAATCGATACATTCATGTGTTACTCGTTTGGCAATGTTAATGGGAGAGAAATAATTGAAAATATAAATTATATATTCTCTATGCATTAAGAAAAAATAAGTTTCTCCTTCGAAATGACATAATTTTAAAAACACATTTTTAAAACATAATTTTTAATTCAGAACCTAAGAATAATTTTTAGAACCTAATGGGTGTATCTTAATTTTTTAAAAAAACTGCGCATTACTTAACATCTTTCTTTGGTTCTACCTACTTGTGTGAATTCTCGACGATAAATATAATTAAGACAACATATCGTTCCCGTCTCAAAGACGACCATTTAGAATACAGTGCAAGATTAGAAATAAGTAATTATATACTGAGATATTCATTAGCGGACAATATGGAGACTATTAGTCTTCTACTAACTATTACTAATAGAACTAACTTTAGATTTATTTTTTAATGTATTTTGTTTTGTTTGATATTAAATGCATCATTTGATATTATTATATTTGTGACTATAATTAATATTAAATTTGTATCTTGCAATTATAATTATATTTGTAGTTTAGATAAGTACATATCCCGTATTTATTATAATAAGTTGTAATAAATCATGCAGACCTTTATATATATATATATATATATATATATATATATATATATATATAT
>JAPMOQ010048027.1:111219-121468 GCA_026543055.1 Argiope trifasciata | reverse complement strand
TCACACCTACGCCACTGGGTGCCAGCAAATAGTTGTATTTGGAAGGAGAGCCTGGGCGTTGAGCCTGTAATCTCCATTCCCTAAAAAATCTGTTGGAGAGATGACATAGCATAACATGGTTTAACATAATAATGTAGTGCAGAGAAAGTTGTAAAGCTTTATTAGAAGTTGTTAAAACAACGTAAAGGGGGGAAAAAAGAAAAAAAAAGAAAAATTAAAGTTAAATTTTTTGTAATTAGCTTTAAATGGAATAAAGAATCATTAACAGGAAGTTGCATAATTGATAAGAAGGTGGGTTACGCCACAGGTGGATCGCAACACTTGATAAAATTAGAAATAGCCCCTACTCTAAGAAAGTCCATCAACTCTTGGATTAGAATGTTCCCTTTGTACAAACAGAAAATTCAAATAATAGTAAAAAGAATGTTTAAATATACAGAAGAAATAAGATCATAAAGCATATTGAAACCCGACAATTCTTTTGGCAGCCATAACTAGATAACCAAGTTTCTCATAAAAATGCATAACATACGTAAAAGATTCGTAAAACCGAAGGCCTGCAGTATGACAATTTATTTTTAACAGGAGGAAGGCCTTCTTTCTTTCTTCAAATTCTAAAGATCGCTCATATATCTGTTACGTACAAGCCCAGAAGGGTTTTCGCAACTGCACCTTGGCAAAATGAGGCCTCGTTTGGGCAATCCTCGGGAATTCGCTACAAAATGAACCTGCATTTGCACGACCCAAAAGGAAGGAAAGAGTTACTTTTACTATAACGTTGATGGTTTATGAGAAATAAATTAAAGGGTTCGAGCGGTAGTTTTCCCCCTCCTCCCTCAAATTTTTTTTTAACTCTCTCGCTCCCTCTTTTTTTACTTCTCATCCTGTTGAGAACCGGTTTGGCACCAGAAATTGGAGACCTTTTCGCCAATGATCGACTAAGTTCAAACGGTTGGCATTTTTTTTCTTCCAAAAAGTAAAAAGAAAAGGTATGCTCTCTGATTTCAAGACGATGGAAAGGAGAGATATCGCCAGAATAAACGCCAATGACGATATTTTTGCTTTGTTTTATGAAAATTGCTGAGAGGTGAAACTGAAACCCTTCCGATGCTGGAAGATTGGCTAGATTTTCATCTTCCTAGAGATTGCCAAGGCTGATATGTACAGAAAATTAAAGAACCAAATCACACGTATCAAATACGTTTTTTTCCCTTAGGCTGGGCCGGATTTAGCTCTGTAGGTGCTCAAAGAATGCAAGTTTTATCCTTTTTTCCTCCAAGCCATCTAAACTTCTGATATTTAATACATTTTAATTTAATCTATATAAACGGTCTTTAAGTAGCAAATGTAAAGAGAAAACGAAGAAAAAAACATTATTTTCAAGAAATGTTCAGTATCACACATATACAAATAATAATAATAATAAATAAATAAAATGGTAAACAAAAAAAAATTCAAATATTTTTAATGCATTCTAAATATTCAAAAAAAAAAAAAAAAAAAAATCCAAGCAAGTGTTCCCCCTCCACCTAAGGAAAAGTTTGAAGAATTGTTTGTTCTGTCAGTAAACTAAATGAAAGAGGGTAGGCCAAACCGATCTACAAGCGATTTTATATTAATTACTGCATATTCAGATGTTTTAAAAAATGTCAGTATCTTGAGGGTTAAAAAATAAAAGTACGTTTTATAAATAAAATGGCAGACAAAATCTTAAATTATATTTAACGAATTCAATATATTCAAATAAAAAAATAACCTATGATTTTTTTTTCTTTTTGCGCCAGGGGAAGTTTTAAGAGCGTTTATTAAATCAGTTAATTAAAAAAGGCGTGGGAGTACTACGAATATATATATATATATATATATTAATTCTACATCTTAATCCTAAATTGTTGATGGCAGTTGAAGCGACACTTGATATCCATTTTAACAATTCAAGTGCTTGATCCTTGTAAAATATATAAATACCTTATAAAATATATAAATGTACAGAACAGCATAACACTGAAAATGCCACAAAAAATAAATCTCGCCATTTGGGGGCCACGTACGCCTGAGCATATGCGTACCTAGGATTGGGAACTACTGTTCTAAGAAAGGTGATGACATTCCAGAATTTTCACTGTTTGAATCGAATTTTTCCTAATTATTTAAATGTTCTGCCTGACCTGGATTTATTTTTTAAATATATATTTTTATTTAAAAAATTTAACATGGTTAAATCTTAAATAAATTAGATTTAAAAAATAGAATTTTAAATTTCTGATTTTTGCTAATTACAGTAAGTGATCACACGGCCCGCAATAGCCGGGACAGAACAAAATTTCAACTCTTTCCTCCAACTGAAAAAGTGTCCCAGATTTCAACTGAATATTCTAAACTGTCTCAAATTTTATTTCCCAATTAATCACCATTGGCAACAAGTTAGCTCATTGCGAATAGGGTTAAATTTATTTCAATTAAATTTCTTAAGATATAATTTCACGTCCATGATTCAGTCAAACTATCAAATATTAAAGAACGTGCTATTTTGTCTTACATATGCTGCGTTAATTGACAACAAGTATAAGATAATGTGTACAACAAAAGCCTACCTAGTTTAGACCAGTCTCTTGATATCATAGCTCTATTAAAAACATAAATGTCTAGTTTTAAAAACTCCTCATACCACAAAAAGCTTTACAAGGCACTGGAGCACAATAATCAAGAAATATTAACTTTCGGTCTGAATTTAGCATTTTCAGAGTCTATTGTGTCATCCTAGGCGATTAATCTCTTGCATGCATTAATAATATCCAAAAATAGAAGCTATGTTTTAGGAATGTTTTTCTGAAACAATAGAAACGAAGGTTAGACAAAAAAACTGCAATTATAACCATAAAATCCCATACCAAATTTGATATATTTAAGTATTACGTTTTCGGAATATATTTTACTTGTTTCTGAAAGTACAGAAACAGATTTGTGATTTCCACAATTTCATAAGATAAATTCAGGTATTCCATGCGTGGCTATAAATTGCAGTTTGGGGTCCTTGAATTTTCCCCTCTCGTATTGTATTAAAATGTTTACACAAGGGATTATATATATATATATATATATATATATATATACAATCGATTCCGTTATCGGATCACATCGGGACGCGATCATTTTGGTCCTAATAACCGGCTGGTCCCATTATACGAACATGCCCTATGTTACAAGACGAGACGTTCTATACGTAATATATTAAAATGTCATTATGACCTTTATTGTAAGGTTCACGCGTATGGCAAACAAGAACTACTGTTGCTTATGAACTTTATTCATTGAAAAATAAATTTGCAAACAAATTCTTCGAAACGATCTACATGATACTCAGCATGCGAAGCACAATAAAAAAAAAGTTTTTATCAAATTCAAGTCAACGTTTGAAGAACTTACTACTGAGCTGCCCGTTCTAAGAAACAAAGTGCTTGCTCACCTCCCACTGGTTCTTTTCCCTTTCGGACTTCCTGCTGTACACAGGCGACTTGTGGCTTCTTTTCCATCTTCCCTGTCACGTTCTTTGGTCCGTTTAAACGGAATTTTGGTTCAAATAAGCGAATAATATTAGGCGTATGTACATAGGATTTGTTTCGGTTCTTTGATATTCGGTCCGAATAAGCGGCTGGTCCGATTATCCGGTGGTCCAATTAACCGGATTCGACTGTATATATATATGGAAGTGGAAACCGGGATCTTTTTTTTAATTCGTTTAGGTCAGCAATTCTATCATTTCACTCACAGAGTGGGAACAGCTTCCGCTTTTAGCCGATTCAGCATTTTGCAAAGCTTCTCGTGAATAAATTAAATAAATAAAGGGAAAATTGGATCAGGAAATAAGAGAATATTTTAGAATGACTTTGATATAGGCCAAATTAAGACAAAACGACAGAAATCATTTTGGATTTAGAATAAACGTTAAAATATCATTACACACACACACAAACATACATAGGGTCAACATACCTAAAGTTGGAAAGCTACAGAAAAGCACAAGATCACATCAGAAAGAACAAAGAGCAAAATATTTCGGATTTAATCGATGATAAGTGATCAATTTTTTTTTCACGCCAGAAGAAAAAAAAAAAACGCGAAATTCAACAAACGCATGCGCAGTAAGGGAAAACTACAGTACAGCGGCATAATGTTCTCCCCTCGGGACAATTGCTTACCATGAAGCGAAAAGTATTTTTGTCTCTTTCTACACATGGCCAAATCGTCGACTGTAAATTCGACATAAAAATAATAAGTGATAGGTATGAATGGTTAAGAATCGTAATAATAATAATAATAATAAGTGTGATTATTCAATTCAAGAACGAAATTCATAGTAAAATTAGAATAGAATTATTGCAATAAATTCCAAATGAATGGTAATTGGTTCTTAAACTTTATTTAAATTTATTTCAAACAATTAATAACATTTCAAAAATGATTTGCTGCATCTACTTCGATACTATGTACATATGGAAACTGAGATCCATGTGCAGTTTCCTTGTCGAAAGGCAATAAATTAGTTCCACTGACATCAAATGGACCGACTGATGGACCTAAAACAATGAAAATAAAAGAGCACTCAACAATTGACGTGAGGAGGAAGTCAAGACCTATCATTGCATCGATGTCAATGGCAGGCTAGCACGTTGTTGGTACAAGCACCTACTCGCAAAATGGGAAAACAAAAGGACAAAATGATGGGCAACAGCAATTTCCGGAAATTGCAGTTGTACAAGAACAAGAAAAGATCTCAAGACACTCTCAAACCTTAATAGTTGGTTAAGGTATCCGAATAAGTTCGGAGAATTTTTTTCTCCGAAAATAACAAATATTTTAATGTTTATATGTTTTTTTTATGAACACAAGGATAAATGATAATTAAAATTGAAATGATTATCAGCCTTTGAAAGAAAAAAGCGTATTTTGAGTGAAACTTTAGAATTTATTTACAAAAATTAGGATTGATCTAAATAGATAAAATTGTTACAGCTTTTCATTTTTCAATACTTACTATTAGGAAAAGTTCACACTTTTCCTATACATATATTTATTTATACAGTCAAATTCGGTTAATTGGACCACCGGGTAATCGGACCAGCCGCTTATTCGGACCGAATCTCAAAGAATCGAAACAAATCCTATGTACATAAGCTAATATTATTCGCTTATTTGAACTAAAATTCCGTTTAAACGGACCAAAGAACGTGGCTGGGAAGATGAAAAAGAAGCCACAAGTCGCCTGTGTACAGCAGGAAGTCCGAAAGGGAAAAGAACCAGTGGGAGGTCAGCAAGCTCTTTGTTTCTTAGAACGGACAGCTCGGTAGTAAGTTCTTCAAACGTTGACTTGAATTTGATAAGAACTTTTTTTTATTGTGCTTCGCATGCTGAGTATCGTGTAGATCGTTTCAAAGAATTTGTTTGTAAATTTAGTTTTCAATGAATAAAGCTCATAAGCAACAGTAGTTCTTGTTTGTCATACGCGTGAACCTCACAATAAAGGTCACAATGACATTTTAATATATTACGAACAGCACGTCTCGTCTTGTAACATAGGGCATGTTCGTGTAATGGGACCAGCCGGTTATTAGGACCAAAATGATCGCGTCCCGATGTGGTCCGATTAACCGGAATCGACTGTATATCTTGTTCAAATTTTGAATCGTTAATAAAATACTTTTTGTCAATATACTCGAGTTCAAATACATTTTTAAAAACTTGCAGTGGGTGGCAATTGATGTTGATACTTTTTTTTTGAAAATTAACTCAGTCGTCAAATTTAATTAATTTTTAACACTTTAAATAGAGTTTTAGGAGTTTGCAATGAAAGTCGAAATCAACAGGCAGTAGCTCAATCGGAAAAAAATTCGAGGATTTCAGTATTTTTCACGTGAAGGCGAAGAATGCTAGTTCAGTTCTTGCAAAAATCAACAATTTTTTATATTTAATATTTTTTTTGATAAATATATTAATAAAAAGTAAATAAAATATTTTTTAAGTAGGAATTAGATTTTAAATTTAAATATATATATATTATTATATATATATATTATTATATATATATATATATTACTTGTTCTTTTTAGCATTACATACGTAACATAGAGTGCAAACAACGATCATCTAACAATTATATTCAGAAATAAAATTTTTGTGTGTAATATATGATGTTATCTAAGAAATTTTGGTACCTTTTTTAATAGCATTTACATTAAACAATCATAAATCCACTTTTAGAGCATTCAACATCAAATTCATAGTTCATTACATACACTGAAGGAAAAAAAATCCCAACACTAGGAAGGAGCTGTGCTATATAAACGAAATTTGGTAGGCGTGTTTATAAATCTGAAAGATGACGTCGATTCAAATATCGAGCTACGCACGGAAGTGTGGCCCTAGTAGCGACACTATGAACATGCAAATGAGGTTTGCTTTAAATAAGCGTTGTAAGGTTCGTGATCGTTATTTACAGTTGAGATTTGACGTTGTGGGTTAATTTTAGTCAAGGATGCCTCTGAGAAGACGAAGAAGCCATTATCAACAGCTCACTGAATTTGAACGAGGTCGTGTTGTAGGGCTACGAGAAGGTGGGTTTTCTTTCCTCGATATTGTTGAAAGACTTGGCAGGAATGTATCCACTGTGCATGAGTATTGGCGGCAGTGTTCAAGGGAAGGTACTGCCTCAAGAAGACCAGGTTCCGGACGGCCACGTGGTACTACTGAGAAGGAAGACGTCGTATTCGGCGTATGGCTGTGGCTAATCGTACTGCGTCTGCAGCTGAAATTTGAGCTGCAGTTGGCACCACAGTCACACAACGAACTGTTACAAATCGGTTACTTCAAGGACAGCTCCGAGCCAGACGCCCTGTACAGTGCATTCCACTGACTCCAATCCTGACTCCTGACATTTCCTGACTCCTGACCACTGTCGTTTGCGACGTGAGTGGTGTCAAGCTAGAGCTCATTGGAGGACAGAGTGGAGATCTGTTGTGTTTTCTGATGAAAGTCGGTTCTGCGTTGGTCGCAGTGATAGCCGTTTGTTGGTTAGAATGAAGTCAGGTGAACGCCTTTTAGTGACCTGTCTGCGGCCTAGGCACACAGGGCCTACTTCTGGAGTTATGGTTTGGGGAGCAATTTCGTATGACAGCAGAAGCACTCTCGTGGTTATCCCACGCACCCTGACTGCAAATTTGTATGTCAGTCTAGTGATACAACTGTTGTGCTGCCATTCATGAACAGCATTCAAAAGGGTTTTTTCCAACAGGATAACGCTCGCCCTCATACCGCTGTTGTAACCCAACATGCTCTACAGAGTGTCGACATGTTGCCTTGGCCTGCTAGATCACCAGATCTTTCTGCAATCGAGCACGTATGGGACATCATTGGACAACAACTCCAGCGTCATCCACAACCAGCATTAACCGTCCCTGCATTGATCGCCTAAGTGCAACAGTCATGGAACTCCATCCCACAAACTGATATCCGACACCTGTACGACACAATGCATGCACGTTTGCATGCTTGCATTCAAAATTCTGGCGGTTACACCGGTTACTAATGTATCAACATTTCACATTTGAAATGGCTCTTCTCGCCAATGGCTCTACCTGTGATCTTGAAACTTTAATCAATTAAATATGTTACCTAGACAAATGTATTCCTAAAATTTCATTACTTTACAATAATTTTTTCTTGGTGTTCGGATTATTTTTTTTCCCATCAGTGTAACATCACGAGTACTAATTATAAATTTCGTTAAAATTTCTTGATTATTTTTTGTGATATACCTATATCTATACAGTAGAATTAAGAAATAACTCTTTCTTTAGAAAATGCAATTCAAGTTTTTCAAATGCTCATAAATCAGCATCATAAACATGTCAACAGTTTGCCATAACTTGGTTTCTAATTATATATACAGTCAAAATAAAAATATAACTGAAAAGCGTTTTTTTTTTTTTTTTTTTTTTTGAAATTGCAAATAACAATAATAAATAAATATACGAATTTTCATCCAAATTTAATCTTTCAATCTAGTCGGATAACTTAATTCCAGTTTAGGATTCAGTTTTCGGTTAAACCTTATTTATTTCATTGCAACTTTACAAATAATAAAAATGTTTGTGTAGACGATCTGCAGATCAGATTATTGGACTTCACTTTTAAATAAACACATGCATACTCAGAAGGACGAAAATCTTCTCTTAGTGCAGCTAGCTAATCTTCTCTTAATTTTAGAATTCTAATTAATCAAAAATTAACTTAAATTTTGTTGTCTTTAACTTCCGAAAATATTAGTGGACAAAATTGACTTTTACACCGATTAAAATCCAAAATATTACTGTTTTAGTGACTTTAATTACATATATTTTTAAGAAATTTTTTATCACAGTTTTTTTTTCTACAAATTGACAGACAATCAAATTGTTAAAAGGTTTGATACAAAATTATATATAGATTTAAAATTTTAATGTCGAAACTGTGTACCAAATTTTATCTATTTAGTTGCTTTTGTTTTAATTTAATAATGCTCTCTCGGCACATGAATAGACAGACAGACAAACTTCATTTCAATGGGTTTTGCTTACAATTAGACAGTCCTTTACTATTTGGTATAAAGACCACATACCAAATTTTATATGTTCAGATATTAGCTTTCATAGGTTATCTTTGTCAGAGATGAAAAGATATAATTTCAAATATATGTTTTTTTTTCTCCCCCGGATTCAGGTAATTTCATGAAAATTTAACGCTCGAATTTTTTCTGATGATTACTACACTTTCCCTTTGAACAATTCGTGCACAGAAATTAAAAAGCAGATATATAATGTTTTCGCGGTGCCACTAAAAGCAGGTATTCGCGATATCAATTCTCAATTTTTTCCCCGACACTTTCACTTCAACAACAAAAAAAAAGTATGAAGTCGACTAATTGTTGAGATATTTTCAAAACGAAATATATTCGAATGTAATAATAAGACATATTTTCAATAAATACTTCGCATGAAATCAAGTATATCAGCAAATTAGACAGATAAAGAAATCAAATTTCGAACAATTTTCACATCCAGATAAATTTTAAGTGCGGTTCCATGAAGAAATGAAGAAAAGGGGAACTCTCGTCCAGTAAAACAAATAAATCTCTCGTCTATGATAAATTACTCTTCTAATTGTCTCCATCCTGAAATCTCTTTTAGAGCTTCATTTTGGAATTGTATCATTAACTCGCGATTTTAATTTGTTTAAAAAAAAATCTGCGATTGCGAAATTTTAAAATTTTTATTAGCTGATTTTCACACCTTTTGTATCTCGTGCAATTTTCTAAATTCGTATTAATTTATGATTCATTAATTGGGTTCATATTAATGTAGTCTTAATTTAAACCATATGACTGGCGCAGTATGGCCACAATTGGCTCTTATGCTAATAAACCTTACCTACCTACCAACAATCCCGAAATATATTCGAATGTAATAATAAGACATATTTTCAGTAAACACTTCGCATGAAATCAAGTATATCAGCAAATTAGACAGACAATTAAATCAAACTTCCAACAATTTTCATCTCCAGATAAATTTTAAGTGCGGTTCTATGAAGAAATAAAAAAAGGGGAACTCTTGTCCAGTAAAACAAATAAATCTCTAGTCTGAGCAATTCGACGGAAGATGAATTCTTATTTCTAATAATCTCCATTCCGCCCTCTTGCCTACGGATCGCTTGAAGATGCTGCAAGATCTCGTCAATCGAAAAGTTCTCACGATCCGGCATTCGGTGGGGGGTACCCCCCGCAGTCCTTTCATAAAGTTGCCACCCACTTGAGCGAAGAGTGACGCATCCAGCAGTTCGCCGATTTATTTTATTTCTCTTCGTAAATTGGCAACGAGGAAGGCCACTTACAGCAACAAATGAGACTTGAAGACATTCTACTCTTTTTTTTCTCTCTTAAGGATCGCTTTGAAAAAAGAAATAAAAGAGGCAATCAAAACGATGTGAAAAGAACATGAGGTTCTGCGAATACTCATGTGTGCCAATTGTAGCAACAGACCAAGTCAGCCATCGTGATTTTGGCATTGTTGACATCCTCGGCGATGTGAAGCGGCACATTAAATAGATTTCAACCTCTCATTTGGCGTGATAAGACATAAATGACCTAAGTTTGTTGGCAATTTTAAACTAATGTTATTAATAATATAAACGATGTTACAAAATTAACGCCATGTTT
>JAPMOQ010048027.1:73170-110452 GCA_026543055.1 Argiope trifasciata | reverse complement strand
AAAAAATTAAACATCTAAAATAAAGTATACTTAAATATTATAAAAAGGATTTTAAGTGCCAATTGGAAGCAAACACCCGTGCTGAAACTGGAAGCGGACCACCGACAGTGGAGTCCCGACCTTCTGACCTGGATTACAGAGTCACCAAAAAGAGTTCGGTTACAGTTACAGATGATCGATCATGAATTGGACATAAATCTTCAGCGCAACCGACAAAAGCGGAGGAAGAGAATTTTTTTTAAAAAAATGGAATGCGACGTGACCACCCGTAGTGGGGCGCACAAAGTGGAAGAATTCGAACGACAAGGAAAGAAAAAGAAGGGAAAAAAAACGCGGAAGGGATATGTCATTTCAATTTAAATCGTTAAATAATGATATCTCCTGATAAGCATATCGAATTATGAATTCTCTATATCCGCAAAGATATCATTTTGCAGAAACGTAATAATATTTAACTTTTTTTAATGAATGTGATATAATACAATAATGTCAGGTGATTTTCTGAAAAAAATTAAATGAAGAATTTCTCGAATGAGACTCCTCCCCCCCCCTCCTTAAGAAACGACATTAAGAGCCAAATATTTGCCTTTCATAAAGTTCACTAATTTTACTATTGTTTTGAATATCTGTACCGAAAGAAATCTTGAAACATAAAAACCGTTGCTCTAAAAATACATTAAATTCATGTATTTTAAAATAAGAAGCAGAGAAGTGAACCCTGAATTAAACAAGAAATTTTTTTAAGTAAAAAAGAAATTTTGGATTTTAATCATAAAGATTACTTGAAATTTACAGCAGTTACAGTTTATTGGCGACTTTACAAAACATATGGTAAAACAGAATGTGCCAAATAATAAGGTATTGTAAAGTTCCCCTGTCCCATTCATGATAAGCGGCATGTCCAGTCAGCTGTGTTATCACCTGTTAAAACCCTCCATTGTTAAATGCCTCCAGATTACCAGACGGGGATCTTCTGATCACCGAGTGTCATCGCATCTGGTCATTAATGTTCAGCTGAAGCCACACAGCTAACCACACGTGAGGTTCATAATTTAAGAGAAACTTATCGCACCTACAAGGGAAAGGAGCGACAATCCATCTGGATGCTAAATGCTTCCCACTGTGAAGGGACTCTAATCAACAAGTGTTCCTGAACGGTCAGTTACGAGGACGCATTAGTGTGGTCATTTCCCAAGCCAGACTGGAGTCACAAATGTGGGCAATTTGCCGAACAACTATTGAGCGGTAGAGAACCCAAGTGAACGAATGGGGAATGAGAAGGCGGAGTTTGGACAGTGATAAAATGCGGGGTTTTCTTTGAAGAGGAGAGATTTTTTTTGGATTGCGGACTGCGGGATTACGCTCCGCCCTAGAGTAGCTGTGCTGATTAATAACCTGTTCGTGTCTAGTGATGTTATTTCTCCGAAATGACGGACAACTCTTTTCACGATAAACCTCCAACCATCGACTGTTATGTAAATATCAACTTTCAAATAGTGTAAATAGAAAATATCTTAACCTAGATTAGAACAAGTTGTTCTAATGTAAATATATGGCTGTAAAAAACGAACAGTCTGAAAGTCTACTCTCTTATTGGATCGGTCAGGATCAAGACATTACAGCAGGATTCGGGATAGAGGTTTGCAAAATCAGCGTTATCAAGGATAATGGCAATTAATTTTTGATCATTTCTAATTAATCTTTCCAAGATTCCACTCATTTATTAATTAATTTGCGATGAAGATCGTGAATGAATGCAATTAATTCTTCGAGGCATCTAAGCAATCCCACGGTAAAATTGAATCAAACCTAACTAGTTTATGACCGTTATAAAGCCACTTTAAAGTCTTGTTTAAATTTGAATTTTGAAATAATATTTTTTCTAATTATTATTGTGTAATGTAAAGTGTTAGCTTTATTGATATTAATTTTTATTATTTAAAATCTCAAATATTGAGATTTTCAGATTACGAGGGATCAATAATTGGACGAATACCCTCAGAGAAAAAAATCTCTGTTTGGAATTCATGCTTGAGGGTGATCTTTCATTGTTTGTTGGGTTGATCTTTCATTGGGTCGGACTCATCATTTCTCTCTTTTCATTCGATTTAATTCATTTTTCCTTTTAAAGTTTATGTTTGTATCTAATTCGGATAAGTTCATCTGTGGTTTGGATGTAGTAGCATTAGCGCGCTCTAAAAATAATGTATGTTTCTTTTAATAATTTTAACTCCGGAAATATTTATTTGTAAGTTATTTTCATAAAGTTTGCTTTAATTTTTATTTGATAGTTGCTTAAGTAAGCCATAAAGCAATTTTTAATATATATATATATATATATATATATTTAAATAAATTTTCATTTTTCGTAATAATTTTTTAATATAGTATCTATTGCTTTTTTCTTATTTCCTAGTTTGAGTTAGCAATTAATTCATACGACAAGTAGAGAGTATGAAATGCATTACGCAAACTACTCATATCTATATAACAAATAGAAGACAATATTTAAATTGAAAATGTAATTATAATTTTTTTTTAAAAAGTTTCAAAATAATAATAATAATAATAATAATAAACCCTACCAATGCCGTTTATGAACCCATAATTCATTAGGAGAGAAGAAAAAAAAAAAAAAAAAAAAAAAGAAAAAAGAAAAAAAAGAAAAGAAAGACAACGAAAATGAAATGTGCGAGAAACAACACATACAAAATCCTCTTAGCATCATTCAATTAAAACAAATGACAGTGTTACGTGTTAGTTCTTCGTGCAAAATGAATGCTTCACTAAACAACAAGACCGCACTCCAGTTCGTCGCTACAGCTTCCTTCGATCCTGTTAACTATCACAGCTCTCCTGGGCGTAAACCTATTACCCTATTAACATTGCACAAACACGGGGTAATCATCCATAATGACTATAATTAGTCCATCAGTTTGCATTGCATCGCTACGGCTGTGACCCTGAGCAAAGGCAAAGGGATGTTTTCCATGAAGTAGAATAGAAAAATCGATTCGCTTGAGGTACGAAAGGAAATAAAAGAATAGAATTTTCCTTAAACCACCACGGCAAAGTGTTAAGATTTTAACCTTCGAGAATAGATGATGCAATGCGATTTTTTTTTTTTAGTGAAGCAATCGCCTGATACAAAGTGTAACTCAAGGTGACCAGATATCTTTTGAGGAAAATAAATACCCTAGACTTATCTCCAATTCTGATTATACGTAATAATTTCATAGTAAAAAGATTAACTAGATTAAATTTTTTCATAATAAAATAAAGAAATTCTCTACAAATGCATTCTAAGTTTTATATGACCACATTAGCCAATATTGGATGAAAATACACTATCCCAAATATATCCTGAATTCTATTTATAAACAAATAGTTAACACATCATAAAAACATTTTAGCTCAGTTGTATTAACGTCTCGTTTTAAGATAGCATCAGGGATATTTAGGAATGGGCCGCATAATTTTGAAGGGCGGTCAGTTGACGAGGACGGCACCTGAGCTGGCACGCTCCCTCTCTTCCGCACCACACCTGCGGAAAAAAACATTAGGCCACGCTGGTTCCCAAAACACCATTACAGAACAGCTCTTTGGTTGAACCGGGAGCCTTCCGGTGCCGAAGGTGCGATGTAACCACCAGGCCACCGAGGCTCTTGTAAAAAAAAATGTGATTTATGCTGAGATAAAGCGAACGGACTATTTTTCTCGCGTATGAATATCTGTGTGATTACGCCACTGGCTTCGTTTCGGCACCATTCCTCCCGCGAACTACTTTACACGATGCTGAGTGTGTTATTACCTGCTCAGAGCGTAATTCATCAATGTTTGTGTTTTCTTCTTATTTTCTATGTATTATAAATGTGCTTCCTAAAAAACCATGCTAAAATTTATTGAAAAATAACAACAATTTAGTTAATCTTTAAAAAGGCAGATAAAAAATTATGACCTAATTTATCTTTAAAAAGTTAGATGAAATAATTAAAATCAAAATAAATGCGAATTCTTTTCAAATTTGTCATAAGTGTCCAGTGCCTGGATTAACCTTGAATTTCTATTCTTTATGAATGGTTGAAAAGGCTTTCAAACTTAAATAACAACAAAAAAATTAACTCGGTGTTAAATAATTTACAATTTAAAAAAAGGAGAATAAGCCTTAAACATAAAAAAAAAAGCCCCAGAAGAATTATTTCTTTCAGTTTTAATATACGTGACAGAAGGTCTTCAAAATATGTCCCTAATATGATGAGCGAACACAGATGTAAAGCAGGTATGTAAAAGCAACAATATTTATGCTTTTATATTTTATCCTTTATATAAAAAAATTAATAATGAGATACTATTTACTTGATTCCCATTTTTTAAAAATTACTTCGATTTCTAAACAAAATTGTCTAATATCCGAAAGCGCCAAGAACTGAAACAAAAATGAATTAAATTACATTTTTAAAAATTTGAATAAAATATTTAACAAACAATACAAGTAATTTTTTTCTCCAACTTGTTATTGGTTCAAGCTCAAATACTTAATTCCCTGTTAAAGATTGGAAAAATGTCCCGAATTTCACATAAATATATGTTTTTTAAAGAAAAACTCTACTATGCTTTTATTTAGTTCTATATATTTGTTTATTAGATTGAAACTATCAAAAAAATGTACCCCCGTGTCTTACTATGCTTACTATTTCCCTCGTTTCTTATCATACAAAAATAGAATTTTTTCTATTTAAAGCACGTGGATGGGTAGACACTAAGGAAAAACAATAAAAGCAAAGTCATTATCTTTTTCGCGCCTCTTTTAAAGCTTAATAATTAATTATTTAATTGATTCTGAATCTTAGTTAATATTAACATTTTTTTTTTTTTAATTCCAAGCACTGAATTGAAACTTAGTAATAAATTCTAGGCTCACGAATTGTTTAGAAAACCTGGATATTTCCTTTATAACTGATCCCCTAAACACATCAGCAATGACTTCTTCATCAAATCCAGAATCCTACAACGGAACTCAGCACTAAAAAACTTTCTCCAGATACAAGTATTTCAATTTCAACTCTATCCTGACCCCGATCTCTTGCAGCAAATACATCAGTGAACCAATCCCCAAGGGGAGAACCACCGCACTACACAACTGACCATCATCTGCAGCTCTGTCATTAAGGTTGGCCCTCACCGGGGAGATGTTGAAAGAATCGTTTTAATGAAGTCGGGCGTGCGGTGAGCCGCCTACACGGGCCGCAAATCCGAACCATGAAGAGCACATTTGAGAAGGGTATCCCTCTCAGCAGAGGCCAAGGGCGGAGAGGCTTCGGTGAAGCATGGGGCAACCTTGCGAGGATCATTAATGGGATACCCATTCAAGAGATCTGCGATCTCTCAGCGAAAGGCACTGACGTGCTGTGGCAGTTTAAGTATCAAGGTCAGAGAGGTAGTTGGGGTTTTCGGCTTAATAGCTTTCCGTGCTGTTGGATATATTACAAAATGTAATCCAGAGGATACATTTTTTTAAAGGTAGCCAGCGGGCATAGTTTCTTTTTGACTTTCTAGAATGCTTTTGCTAAAAGGTACGAGTTTTAAAGCTTTGCGAAAAGCTGATGCTATTCGATGCAACCTTTATTCCAATTTTAAATTCAATGTTTATGTTAAGAAATACTGCATTTATGAAGTAAAACTAAACTAAATGTTACAAATATATATACTTGTTTTTGTGATGTGTCCTTTGATTGGTTGTTGTTGTCTACAGCCACTTGGTCATGCCAAGCCGAATTAGCAGAGCTGTTTCGATTAAGGCAGAGGTGTGCGCCTTTCGTTGTTAACGAGCACCGTTCAGATGAACAACCCTTTTTAGGGGGACGGTTGAATTCATTCATACACTCATTCATCCATCAGCAAATCAGAATTTAGATCCGAATCAGAGACCTACTCATCCCTGATTCAGTACCCCTAGAGGCATCGTTTTGTTATGGGAACTTGGAGGACTTTGCAGTTACCGCCTATTTAACGTGCCACAACTCCCATCAGCCAACATGGCGGTCTTTGGACTAGACAAGGACAGAATCCGCGACCTTCCGGTTACGAGACTGACGCTCTACCAACCAGGCTAGCAACTTTTGAGTGGTTATGGACTGTACTGTAAATGTAAATATGCTTTAAATGTTTATTGATTTTAATAAATGTTATTTATAAAATATCACAAAACTTTTCTTGGATTGGTCTATCTTTCATTGAAATTTCTAGCAAGGCTAAGGAAGGATATTTTAGCCCAATTTTAGGTTAGACATCCCTATCACCTAGTCTAGCTAAGAATGGATTAATAAGCCTCCTAAACTCGGAGGAAGCTTAATCCAGGCAATTACAAAACAGATGGAAGGCCTTGTGGTCAAAACGCTAGCTTCCGGTCCTTAATATAAAACAGTCCAAACAAATCATTTTATAGTCGCATAGTAAATTGTTTCTCATGACCCTACACTAGAAGGTTTGAGTGAGCCATTTGGTGACGAGAAAAGTTGCGGTTGCGGTTTTATATTAACGAAGACAATATAAATTCTGTCATGTAGCTGCACATCCATAAAAGCGAATGACTTGTAATGAAACTTCCTTTGATTCAGATGTGAAATAACGATAATAATCTAAATATATTGTCAAAAGAATGTTCGATGTTTTAGACTGGAAGCCAATATTCGCCACAAGCTGTTACTAGTATTATCTAGCATCTAATATTGGAAGATGTTTATCATGTAGGTCCTAATTATTAAAGTCATGAGAAAGTAACATGATGCACTTTAAAATAATTTTCAATAATCGAATGAATATGAAACTTAATTAAAAAATCTATGATACTCCCTTCAGTTCCATTACGATCTATTTATATAACTTGTTTTTAAGATCGCTTTCACTTCAAATAAATAAAAACGAGGAGCAGAGAACAGCGCTAAGATATGGCATAAAATAAGACACAAATCCATAATTCTAGTGATAAAACCATACCGAAATGTTATCTATCTCATTAATTTTTGAGACTGACACCTTCCCGTTAATAGGTTTCCTCCAGAATTTGATACAGATCTGTATTTCAATGTACAGGTCATATACTATATTTCATCCTTCAATATTATCTTGTCCCTTTAGCAATTGTTGACGGACAAGCTTAGTTTGCAAAATCGACTCGATTGGATTTAGAGAAATCGTAAAATATGAGATTCACAAAACTCTCGGCGAAAGATTTTTTTTGGGGGTGGGGGGAATCACAATACGTTTTCTATGCATACTTTTTACTCTAGAAAGTAAAAGTTATCGCAATGGTTTAAGGTAACAGTTCAAGACAGAAAGGTCATCGAAGTTCTAGTTCAATTACACCTCCGTGAGAAAAAGTTGTCCAATGCGTTAATAAGAACCGCTTCAAATGCAAAAAGTTGTATCCATAAATATGACATATTTATCTATATATCAAAAGAGAATAATAAAAAATAAAAGAAAGCTAAATAAAAACAAGCAGTCATTAAATGATCCCAAAGCTTTCGTCACTAAAATGAAGCTTATCTTTTCTCGATAAAAAAATAATTAAAAGAACATTATAAACACAAATATTTTTGCCCATTACAGAAGAGACAAAAGAAGGAAGAAAAAAAAAAAAAACTCAAGCAAATTACATTTTTTTCCAAATAATTTTTTTATAAATATTCCTTTGTGTAACAAACTAATATATACATATATATATAGCCTGCCTCAAAAAATTATTAGAAAATTAATTCTATATCAAAGCCTCCCCCACCTCCCCCCAAAGAAATAAAGAACATGTTGAATAAGACATAGAATGAAAGTTTTAAAAGAAGAAGAAGAAAAATTAAATTTTTTACAATTTTCAAGTTGTTCAATGGCAAACACGAAATCAATGAACTGATGATACAAGTATGCGTAACAGTGCCTAAATAAAACGGCGTAGAGCTTTGAATCATCTCGCAGGAAATCCAAAGCAAACACGCCGAAGCCAAAATCCTCGTCAACAGCCATTCACCAACCCAGCAAATAAATACCCAAGAAAGAGCCCCGAATCCATCTCTATACTTGAAGTTAATACGACGAATTCAAGGACCTTGCCTTACAATGCGATAGCCGACGGCTCAAGAATATAGGGGCCCCGGCAGGGGGCCCCGCACCACCCACACAAGCGGGCACACCCAGTCGAGAGCATCCTTTGCCCTAAATTGTACCTGGTGAAGAGTTGGCCAAACTTCTTGAACAGTGAAGAAAGAGACCGATCCCGCCTTCCATTTATGGGCTTTTCTTTTTTTTTTTTTTCCTTCAACAAACTTTTTTTAAGCTTAAGAAAAACGGCAGAACTACAGAAGTATTGATGCTTTTCATAAGAACGCAGAATGTTTGTATTCACACAATCTACCTGGAAGACGGGATAGATTGTTTGGGACGAACAAAATTTTTACATAGTTCCATAAAATTCAGTATTTTTTTTTATTTTAAATGTTTTATTTCACCTTATTTTTTTACCCCATTTATATCGCTCTTGTAGAATACTACTATTTAGTATTTATTTTATTTGTTGTTTCGATAATATTATACCAAATAATTTCATCAATGCTATCTTAATCGAATTTCAATTTAAAGAATCAGCTTAATCAGGTTTTCTTTCCTCTCACTCTCTCACATATTGCCGTTCTTCACATAGTCAACACTGTCAGAATTGTTTAGTTTAGTTATATTATAGTCCCATTTTAAAGGTTAATTTGTACTAGGGCTATTTTTGGAGGAAGAACCTCATCATTTAGAACCGCAGTCAAATAACGAGGACGATACCTGGACTGCCACCCTCCCTTTCCAAATTTCCACAACGCATCAGTGGGAGGATGTTTAAGAGTGCACCAAATCCAATTATACGAGGGTTCGTCGGTGGAATCGGGCCTCCAGCGTGAAGCTCTTCCGTTCCAAAGCCCAGATCTTACCTTCAGGCCACCGCGATCCTCCACATTGAAAGAAAAAAAAATGATCTAGTAATTAAAAAAAAACAAAAAAACTTTCGCCAATGGTGTGGAATTTAAGGCTTTGAAACCACTTAGGATTCAGGGGTCTTCCTTTATTCCCTTTTAAATTTCAATAATAATAAAATAGAGAAACTGTGACTTAATGAGAATGATTTGCGATATGAGGTTTCTAATATGAAGCAATTTCTATTAATATTTAATGACAACTAAGAAGACTAAGTACATACATGTATGTGTAAATGTGTGATATCAATTATCACTCTAAATAATTCTTGATTTCGATTTAAAAGAATCTTTCCGCAGGATTCTGCTTTTTAGATGTTACAATACAAAGAATATAATCATAGTATTTTAATAAGGTATTTCATATAATTAATTCACTGAATATTATTGATTTCAGTTATAAGAAAATTCATAAAAATTTAGCTTTAATGCAAAATAAAATACAGTTCTATATTTATTGAGATAGTCCCGATTTTTCACTCGTTTATCCCAAATCATTGTATTGTCTTGTATTTAAATTTAGAAAATATGTTCATTATGTAATTTAAAAATAACAGTCTTATGTAGAAAAGTCATCATTAATAATGTATTTTTTTAAATATAAAATATCATAAACGTTAAAAATAATATTTTTAATATTTTTAAGGCGTTCCATACTTACAATTCCTTAAATGAAAATAAAATATTTTAGAATAAACTCTCGATTGTCAATTGTTTTAATCTTAAAAAAGTGTGAAAAATTCAATAACATATATATATTAAAAAATTTTAATATAAAAAAATCATTATTAATTTGTAAAAAAGTAATTACCAAATTTTAAAAATAGATTTTTTTTTCATTTATCCTTTATAATTTAATGTTTATGCTCCTTACATTAAATAAAAATTGCTCTAGGATTATTTTATTTTGCATTATCTCTTTTTCCCGTCAGTATTACTAATTATATGCAATATTAAGTCGCATAAATCCGCGAGTAATCCGAGTTTTACTTTACTGTTATACATAAACATCTCCTCATTTCGGACGTAAACCCATCCTAAAGCATGCGCAAAAGCGTGGAGGATTTAAGAATCCGTTGTCAAACATTATATCCATAGAACTTTTTACCTGCAAATTTTTACGAATGAATTTCAAATGCAATAACTGCCATTCTAAGAAAAAGAAAATAATAAAAATAAAAAAGAGCAAAGAATAAATTCTTGTCGAACATCTGTCACAATCAGAAGAGTTTTGAAAGGAAAATAAAATACTCTATGTTCGCGAACAGTGTGAATGTTCTTTCATGTGTTCTCATTAATGACGTACTTGACGTCACAAGACACCAGAAGAATGAGAAAATATCAATGAGCGAGTGACAAAATAAGTCACTCAGGAAGTTCATTTGTATGCATCGTCGCTTCGGGACAAAAAAAGAAAATACTTTCATACAATCAATGTACGAAGCCTAGTTTCCTGCATTTTTGTCTCAAGGCCTGTGCGTGAAATAAATAAAAATGGCACATTTACATCAAGAAAAGGAGAGCTACCGATCAAAAAGAACAAAATGAGGAATCTACCATAAGTCTCATCGTATTTCCTTTGCTTAGAGACTTGATAACGGCTTTGTGTAAACTCGCAAAGTACAATTAAGCATGTGATATGATGTGTGCTGTTGCATTTCTTATATAACTATGACGTTACCAATACTATTAAACTAACCATAACCAATTAGAAAGAATGGATTTCAGTAAAAATTAAAATTAATAAAACTATTACAATTACTACGAATCAGAACAAACGAGCAAATAATGGGAATTTGAAAAAAATTAAAAAACTTAAAATGATCACACAAAAAAGAAGAATACACACACATGTAATTATATTTTGGAATCCAATTTGAACCCTCAATTTCCTGACCCAATTCCACCTTTTTTATTTAATTAATGCTGCATGAACTTTGTAAACCTGGTGAAATCGGCAAGTTCCCACACAGAGAATGAAGGGATAAAAATCTTTCATCCTAGGTAAATTCTTTAAAAAAAACAAAACAAAAAAAAAAAACAATATTTCCTTTTCCTAAATCGACACGTGTTAAGAATCTCATTGCATAAAATAACTGGGGACAAATATTTCAGTCTCTTTTGTAGTTGTATCAAACGGGTGTCAGTTTCATCGTCGCTTCTTTTGGTATATAAATGATACTTCCAAGAATCAAATAAAGTATTGGAAGTATGGAAAATTCATCGTTCTTCTCTATTCGTCCACGAAATTACATTAAAAAAAAAATGTGTTTGTTGTTGTTTCTTATGGCACTTTACAAACCCGCTAGCAGAAAGTTGTCAGTGATTTAAGCCTAAATTAGCGTCCCTAGTTTTTTGAGTAACGCCAACTAGGGTCAAGAGTAAAATTTAGCTACTTCATGCTTCTAGCGCTTGAACAACACCTTTTTACAGGGTGGCACATTCACACTACTCAAAGATAGAACTCAAAATAACAACTATGTCCGAACCGGTACGCCCAGAACACGGAGAAGACACGCTCTTCCGATGCCAGAACGCAGGCAAAAAAAAGTTTACATTATATATATAACATTTTTAAATTAATTTAAATTTTAATTATTTACAAATTTTCATCATAAATTAGCCCGTTAACATCATTCTAAAAGTTCTCTTATTTCTGGATCGAATTCCCACTCATTTCATAATTTTTTTACAAGCTCCAAGTGAACGAATTCTTAAAAATTCTTTTAAAGATGTTAAATATTCCCTTCCTAAGTCTACACGTGCCAAAGAAATTCCCATCAAAATCTCATATTAAAATCACTGAAAGAAAAAACTGTCTTTTGCTCTTGTATCGCGATGTAAATGGACGTCAACTTATCTTTTATTGTGCGTAATATGCTTCCCATTGGTAAAATAAATCGAAGTTTTAAAATTTTCTTCTTTTCGGCCACGCAAATGTTAACATATATTTTACATACACACACAGAGAGAGAGACACACACAAAGAAGAAATTTTTTTTTTTAGTATTACATCTTGTAGCATTTCATACAAGATTGAAGACAAAACAATAATTGCAAAACTCTTTGAACGTAAACTGCTCGAAGCATTCAGTATACTCCAATTTCAGTGATGTTGAGGATGACGGAAAAACAGGTTTAAATTTATACTTCCCAATGTAATTAAACTGTGTTTCTAATCCAGCTCATCTCTTAGAAAATCAACGGTTCATTGAAGACGACCACCAACGTTGCAAAGCACTTGTAAGGCAACCTGTAATCACGGGGCTACAATGGAATTCACGTAAAAGGAACGAAACAAGACACAAACGGAACAATAATTCTAAACTAGATAAAAAACATTCATAACTTGTCCTTTCTAACGTAAGACACAAAGCGTTTACTCGAACGAAAGCAGAACAGATGCACTCATTCTACACAATAGACATTCTTGAAAGCAAGAGGGGAAAAAAAATGTTGCCAACCTTTTATTTCTTTATGTCTTTATGTCAAATTTGGTCTGCAAAAGCGTGAAAACGAGAGGTCCAAGAAGCATAGCCATTGTTCAAACTTCCATAAAGTTACAATTGCAGTTACATCATATGACGAAACAATACTCAGCTCTGAAATGAATATCCATCACTTAAATCACACCATACTTATAAAACTATCTAAACAATTCAATTCTACTATAAAAATCGTCTGCTGTTCAGTTATTTCTTCGTTTCAGATGATGGGTTTCCAGTACAAGTATTTTCGATCAAACGATTTTTATGGCTTTATTTGATTCGATAAAATTGAATTTTTCAAAGCTTTTCACACCAATGGAATGCTGTTTTCTCGAAGTGAAATATAAAATACTGCTCAATTGTTTGTTCAAACGAAAATAAAAGTATTGTTCCATAAAGATACGATAAAAATTTCCATTATAAAACTCTTTAGAATGGAAGAATAATTAATTGTAGAAAAGAATACAAAGCAGAGGGAAAAGCTTTTCTACTTTATTTTTTTTTTCAACAAAGAAATGAGCATATAATATTTCAACGAACTGAACATTTACTGACGGAAGTTAACTAATTGGAATTCTAGGAACAGCAACAACTGAATAGAAAATAATTTGCAATAAGAGTTCTATTATCTTTTTTTCTTTCATTTATATTTGAAATAAGTCCTGACAAAAAAAAAAAAAAGATTTTATAATAGTTTTATTAAATAGTAAGATTAGTTTAATCTAAAATAGTTTAATTTTATTTTTAACCAAACAGAAACTTATATATAGTTTTAAATTAAATAACAATAATAATAAGCAGCGCTTCGTTTAAGATATTTGTAAAATAAATTTCAAAAAAAAAAAAAAAAAAAAAAACCGTATTTATCTGGGAAAAAGGTAATAAAAACAATATATGGAAACAATTCCTTTTTACAATGCAATGGAAAGAATAATGTATTGCATTATTTGAATACCGAAATCATTTTTTAAATCTTAACACACAGCAAAATAAGCAATTTCAACAGTTTGCTGTTATCTTAAACCAAAAATAATCACTATTAGAAGGTGGAGTAGAAAAGCCCTATTTCATTTGATATCTAGTTATGTTTTTCTTGTTAAAAGGAAAGCAATTAAAGCTCTAAACACAGTTATTTTCCAAGTCCAATTACAATTTCGCAGCATGTCAACTACGGATTGACCTCACTTCAGATTATGATAGAGATTTATATTCAATTCTGGCATGTTGCCAAACACGAAAGAAAAATTTTCGATCATTATTTGAAATAAATGGAAAATGCGGAGAAATATTTTTCACAATTCCGGATTTATTTACTGTATAATCTCGTTGTGTTTAATTTAGAATGTTGCAGAAAGTATTTCTTTTGCACAAACGATAATGAATGAATATATTTCATATTAATAGTATATATTCGATAAATTGCCGAATTAAACATGCATAGCGGATTCTCAGTTTTCTAATTTTTAATTAGACGACAAATTCTGTTCCCCAAAAATTTGTTTTTAATAGAACTAAATAATAAAATATACATACATACGATGCTTATTTACTACAAAAAATTTTGTTTTTAATAAAAATAAATAAGAATTATTTGATTGCATAACCTAAAAAAATCCAATAATAAGGAATATGTCAAATGATTCTAAGAAATAAAAATATGTAGGAGTGGTCTCCAATATTTTTTCGAGGACTTTCTAAAAAACTTGTCATACATAAAACCCCTTGCGTGTCATTGGCGTACAATAATTACAAAATATTAACTTTTGGCATTAATTTAGCATTTTTACTGATTGTATCATGTGATTCTTGATAAGTTATTAATCCCTGGCGTGCTGTTTACAGTATCATTAAGTTTTTCTTCGACAACTGAAACAAAGGTGAATAAAATTAACTTGTAGTCATAAAATCCCATACCTAATTTGAGATGTTTCATTCATTTCGTTTTTGAGCTATCGCGCTAACATGTTTCTGAAAGAACAAGCCGACGGACGTCAAACCGTTGATGGTTTTGTCTCAAACTTTGATAGGTGTATACATTATTCTTGGTTCAAAATACACGTAAATCTATGCACCGAATCTTATCTTTCTAGTTCCTTTCGTTTGCAGTTTATTAACTTATATTCGATCAGCCGAACTTCTTCTAAGAAGATTTTACTGTTGTTGGTACTTTACAAGACTGATTACAATTATCTGTCAGCGATTTAAGCCGAAATGTGCATCCCTTGTTTTTTCAGTAGCGCCAACTAGGGCCAAGAGTACGACTTAGTTACTTCATTCTTCACAATCGCTTGCACAAACCTTTTTTACAGGGGGACACATTCACACATCTGATGAAGAGCTCAGAAAAATAACCCTGTCCAAACCGAGGATCCAACATGAGACGCCCAGATACACAATCCCCGATAGTACAATGCAAGCATTATGCAAGAAATGCAATGCATGTCAAGCGCCGTACCTCAATGGTAATGTGGAAAGCAACTTCATTTTAATTACTAATGGATTCAACAATATATGTGCATTAAATTGCATTATATGGATGTATATGAAACGATATTAACAAGTGAAAAGTAATTTCATCTGACTCTAGCTCGCAGAGATATAACATAAAGGGAATGAAGTGTCAGCGTTCGTTGTGATGTCATGGAACACCGTAGAGACCTTGTTATCGGGGGTTGTGCCAGATCACGGGAAAGACACGCTACCCCTACGACAGAACGCCGGTGCAAAATTCACTCAAAATTTGATAGATATGTGCAAATGTGTATAAAGAATGTATACAAAATTTTGAAAAGTTAAGCCCAAAGCTTTTCTGAGTTAACCTTAGACACAGAGAGATAGAGGGATATTTTCCAAAAATGCGTTATTCAAAGTCAGGAAGGTCAAAAATGTGGGGGTCCGTTAAAGCCTAGAGTTCGAAATTTTTGTCGATTACTATACTTTCTCAGTACATGTATATGTTTGCATATTTTTATCTATACTTATAATAAAACTCACTGTGTGTGTTGGCGCTTTACAGGCCAGACCGTTGGACCTACAGCTACTAAATTTGGTATATGTATACCTTAGAGGTCGTTAATGTGCACCTCGGAGCCCTTTTTTCGAATTTTTAATTAGAATTTAAATTAATTGAAATTTAAGCGAAATTTCAACGTTTTTCCGCTATAACTTCCGAAAATATTATCGTACAAACATGATTTTTACATCAATTTAAAGATTAAAAAATTAGCTTTTTAATGGTATCAGTGTTTTAATATATAACTTAAGCTTCTATTTTTAACGAATTTTTAAAGAAATATTTTAACAATGTTTTTTTAGCACGAGCATGGATAAAATAAAAAAAATATAAAATGTGATATTTTCTAAAAAAAATAGATGCAAAGCAAAGGTTTCTATAATTGTTTGCAATATCTAAATAATTAATTCAACAAATCTTCTTTATTTACGGTAAACCTGATTGAATTTAAACAAGATATGCATTGAAATCCCGACTTAATGAGTTTTAGATTTCTTCATACTTTGCTCTGTGAGCCATATTTTACATAATATTTTTATTAATATTTTAAATAAAAGTTGCTACATCAATCAGTCTTCTAAATCAATAGTTAAAACTGACTGATTTATAAAATTAAAGAATATTATTAGGAAAACGCGTTCTTTTAGAACTTTCCGTCCATCATCTTAAAGAAAATATTAATTTCAGGGCAATCAATGCCCGGAATTACTTCAAGGCTAATGAATATGTGATTTAATTGAAAATTTTTGAACGCATTATTCAGGGCGAACCTGCTGGTCGCCAAAGGCGGCTAATATACAATAGATACATCAAAATATAAAATTAATTCATACTGCATAGTTTAAATATCTCGCATAACTATAAATATTTTACTTGGCACATAAATTTTAAAAAGATTCAAATGTTTATTACATTACATAATTACTAAGAGGCATATATATTACCAGTCCATAATACTTAATCATCTGAAAAAACATACATCTATTCACATGTTATTGCAAATTTTTTTTTTCAAGCGAAATGCTTTTCAAGGTTTCGGGGGCACAGCAAACCCTCTTTCAAAGCACTCCATAAAAAATAGTCCACAAAGGTGCAAGAGGAAACAACAGTTTATGCGGGGTGATAGTTCCCACGGCACCTGTTGTCGGGGTAGTAGTTCCAATTTCCCATGCGGTTACAGGTACAGTGACTCCCAGAAGATAGGGGTAGTGAAAGCCATTCGCTCCGGCTTGTGTGGCGTGCCTTTGTTTTAATACCAATGAACTTCCGCTTGCAAACGACCGGCGGTAAATGTGGGTTTGTCTGATGAAAAACTGGAATGTGTGCATTTTTAATGGGGAGTAACACGCAGGAATTTGTGGCGTCCAGAAAGACTGTGTGCATGCTATTGTGCATAAAAAATTTAATGATCAATATAAATAATGAATAAACTGGTTTCAGAAAAATACCAGACGAGTAATGTATATTTTAAGTAATTATTTATTAATAATATTCGGTGACCAGCTGTTGAACCTTCATACTAATTGGATTTATTTAATAATGATATTCAACTTAGGTTAACTATATATGTAGGTACCCTAGTACTACTACAATTACAAAATAAGCACAGAGAATGCTGATTGATAAGCTTCAAGCATTCAAAATGGCGACATTAATACAGTTTTTGAGTGACTAGGATGTATTCCCTTCACCTCTTGTGCGATATTTCGCGAAAATGAATTGAGGAGCGATTATTGATGACGTATGTTCTGCGATTTCAAACTGAGTAAAAATTATCGAAATCAATACGATGGTTGGGATTGAAAGACTCCATTATGTTTATTATTACTATCCATTATGTTTATTATTATTATCCATTATGTTTATTATTACTATCCATTATGTTTATTATTACTATCCATTATGTTTATTATTATTATTATTATTTTAATATATAGTGAAGCAATGTTTTAGATCTTTTACTCGAAAATGGATAATGAAAGTGGAAAACAGACAATCACTATCTAGAGGTCAAGAGTTTTTATATAAAATAAAACTTGGTGAAATCAGAAGAATAATTATTACAGGAAACTGGTTCTTTGATTTCGTTATTTTTAATAATTTATTATTTTTACAATTCAATTTCAGTTTAAACTAAAGATATATTTCACGATGCTGCTCAGCATGAAAACAGTTCTCATGGCTTATGCCTTTAAAATAAAAATTAATTTTAATATATACATTTCTATCAAAGTGAATGAAATCCACTCAGAGGAAACCGATCTGCTCGTTGTTCCATTTCAAGTGAATTCGGTAACTAAATAAGAGAGCAAGAAATATAAAATTTGACATATAGGTTTCGCACTTAAATTGTAGATCTTTATCAATTTTGTCAAACATTTGACCACCCGTAGATCTGTACTTCAACATGTATGTACGCGCAATTACTTAAAACGACACGATTGAAATAAATGAAATTTAATATTTGATCTTGTGAGAGTAACAATAGTTTTATTTTAAAATTTTGTTTCATTTGCTAGAAAAAATAAAAGCATCTAAAGTAAATATTGAGTTTTCAAGTTCTTGTGCATTAACAGAATCCCAGCGATTAATAGCCAAAGATTCAGCGCTATTAGACTATTTTATAACTACTGTTCATCAATGGAATGCACGGCATTCAAGGTCACAATTTTATGCAGAGTGCAAGGTTATAACGCCTTTATTGAAGAGTATCCAATAAAGTTTTAGGAAGATCATTCTAGCTGATTTAAAAATAAAAATCAAACCTCCAACAACGTCGTATATATCAGTTAGTTTCAAAGAAGAAAAAAAATTCTTTTCACAGAAATTTGTGATTAATATTTGAAGGATACCCATCGAGTAGTTCACATTCAAATCCTTCAACTACTGCTCATTCTCTGATTCGGAAACTAAGCGTTTTTGTGTATCTGTAAGGAAACGTTTATTTCGTCAAAAGATGAGGTGAGAGGAGAGACGAAAGGAAGAGATGTTAACATTGAAGAATAGGGTGAACTGAGATTATTCGCGAAATTAAGACGTATAATAACTGTACATCATTCTGGGTATTACCCCTCAGTGCAGTACAATCGTTCAAAAGTGCTAGCTTCGGCATCTTAAGTCGATCAATAGACAATTTCTCTCGCTTTCTCGGTTGGTTGATTGGTTGGTTAGGGTTTTTTTGGCGCAAAAACCATATTTGATCATGCTGCGCCAAGCAAATGGTAAATTTATAGACCAACTCTCTGTTGGAAAGATAGAATTCATGAATAAGAAGATCGAACCTCAGACCCATTCATTCAGAGTTGAACACCTTTCAAACTTAGTTAGATGGAAAACAATCAGTGGATTCATTTGTAATTCAGCATCAAATGGATTTTCTATGGTGTTTGGATTTTCATTATTTTCATGTTTTATTTTTTTTATATATAAATTGCTTATATAAATTGCGAGAAAGATTTAAAGAAACATTTAATCAGTAATCTGCAATTCAAAAACGTGTAAATTATTTAGGCATTTCGCTTTTATTCCATTATTTTTTAGCTTTCTATGTCATCAGAATAGTTTAAGCTGTTAATAACTGTACAATTCGTTTTAAGTTTTTGATTAATAAATAATTACATTTTAACAGAACGTTATGAAACCTACACTAAACATAATTTACTTTTCACAGTATATGTGAAAAAAGATTTGAAGAGAATATCCTTAGTAAAATGAATTATTACAATGTACAAAAAAAGCAGGTGTTTTCCATTTTATTTGTATAGATAAATATATTTCAGTAATTGTTTTTATATTTTATTTCTAAATGCCACACTGCGACGGCACCACGCATTATCGTCTGCTAAAGTCAAGAACGGTCGGGCTCATTAGGTCGGATATTAATTCGTCGCTGCCGCTGATAGCATGCTAATGAAGAGACTGATAAGATCTTTCGGCACACTCCGTCTACCCGCTCTCACTTCCTGACTCCACGCGATCTTGGAAATACCCCCTCTTCTTTTTCTCTTCCTTGTCTTAGAGCACCTCCGCACCCCTTCTCCGCACTTTCTTAAGTTTATGTGTCTGTGACGTAAGAATGTCGCGTTTTTCTTGCAATGAAGCAGCTGTTTGTTTATTTGGACAGTTTCTTTGAAACCATAGTGTGCAGGGGAGGAATGAGGAGTTCACCTATGCAAATGAACTTTTACAGTAGCAAATCATAGGGTAATATATCAGGCTATTAATGTGCTAATGGGTAGAGAACAAGCTTATCTTCAGTACTGTAAGAAACATTGTAATTGTCAAAAAATTCGAATTCGAGACGTTGACGAATCACTATACTTCAGAGAACCCCGAGTTTTCTCCCCACAACCCTACTTTTAAATTTATGTGTGTTTGTGAAGTCATTATGTAACGTCTTTCTTGCACTGAGGTGGTTGTTACGGCATTTCTCATCAAACCGTAATCAACTAGGGGGGGGGGATAAATTCAATCTATGCATATGAGCTTTTATAATAGCATAAAATAAGGTGAGGAATTAAGCTAGTGACAGTACAACTTAATACAATTTTTTCTTTCAAATATTTTATCATTAATTAAATTTGAATACTTTAAATAGAATTTTATGAAATTGAAATCAAGAGGCAGTAGCTCAATCGGTGAAATGGAAGAATTTCAGTATTTTTCACGTGAAGGTGAAGAATGCGAGTTTAGTTCTTGTGAAACTCAATCATCTTTTGATACTTAATACTTTTTTTTTTGATAATTATTTAATAAAAAGTAGCTAAAATAAAATTTTTCTTTGTTGCCCTAAGTAGGAATAGAATTAAAATATATATACATATTGTTAAATATTGCATTAAGTACAGAATGTTATCGAAGATGCTTTACTATGTTCAAAGTAATAAAAACTTTATTATGAATGGATTACAAAGACTATTACGTCATTATCATTATTGTATAATGTCCACAGCTTTCCTCGTTTCATTCAGAATCTACTCTAGAGCCGACACAAAAAGGATAATCTATCGCGCATGCGGATTAGGGCGTCAGACCGGAAAACTCGTAGAGAGTCGTGCTTGCGGTAGGCACAGGCGGTTTTGTTTGCCAAATAAGGACACTATTGTCACTGAAAGTGTATTATGAGGAGGAGATGACGAAGGTTTGAATATATGCATAACAAATGAAAGGTCGTGAGTTGGCGCCTTCTTGGCAATAATGGTATAAAGTCTGACATGATAAAGAACTTTGACACAGTGATTCTCACAAATCAACAAATTTAAAATGTATATAGAAGAAAATCTATTATAAATTTTCCCTTATTACAACAAATTTTATGTAATAATAATAAATCTGACTGTTAACAAATAAAAACTTGTGTAAAAAATTAAATACATTTTACTTTTGTTTGTAAAGATGGAATTTCGTAATAGATATTATATTCCCTTTTTGCTGTACTGAGATAGAATTCTGAAATTTCGAATATCTTTGTATACTTGATGATAATGCATTTAGATATTTTCCTGATAATAATTAAAAATTGTAAAAAAGAAAATGAAATCTACAATCGCAAATTTCAAGTTATCATGTGAAAACATTATTACTTTTAAGTCCTTATTTACCTAAATTAATTTAAGTCATTTAGTTTAAACTGGTTTGAAACAGTCTTCTCTCTACAGACTTCTCTATCGGTCTCTATCCCTATATTTATGTATAATGATAATTTTTTTTTAACTTTTATTTTTAATTTTTCTAGCTGACAAACAAAATTTTGGAGCACGACCAATTTTGAGATGGGGTGAGGGGAAATACCCACAATGTTATTTTAAATACCAATACACGCGTCTGATAATCTTGTGATCGCTTCAAACCGGTTTAAACTGGTTAATGGCAAATTAATGAAAATAACTCAGAAGAATTCAGAGAATGGATAATTTGGAAATCAAGTTGTAAATTTAGCTGCGATAAATAGCCAAATGGATGCCTCAAAAGCGATAAATTGCCAATTTATTGCCTACGCATTATGAGGCTTCAAAAACCATAAACAAAAAACAACATATTTCACATGATAATCATTTTTTAAAAACTAACCTTAATAACGAGTCTCTATATTAATAAAGAATGAATGGGTTACTCAGGGATTACTACTCTGATGGGAACCATTTGAGATATTGTCTACTTGAAGGGAATGTCAAGGAGTTCTTGAACTGAAGGTTCTTAACCTCGGCAATTTCGATCTTTTTTTTCATTTTTATGTTGGTCAATACTGAAATTCCGATTTCTTATAAATAAGATGCAGAAAGTTGCAATAATATTTTTAACGTTTCTTTAGCTACCATGAAATAGCCGCATCTAAAGTTAACCCAAAATGAATTAATTGATTCTTCCGAATCTTTTAAATTTAAAACTAGATTATTAGAAAGCAAAATTAGTTGTTCTTCAATTCAAAGTTTTTCTAGAAAAAAGTTTTGTAAGAAAACACTGTTGTAAAAAAACAACAGTTTTCTTTTACAGTGGACTTAAATTTAAACGCCGTGTTGGCTAATGGCAGTTGGGGCACGTTAAATATGTCGAGACTGCAAAATCCTCCAAGTTCCCATAACAAAACGATACCTCTGGGGGTACTGAATCAGGGATGAGTCGGTCTCTGATTTGGATCTAAATTCTGACTTGCAGATGAATGAATGAGTGTATGAATGAGTTCGACAGCCCCCTAAAAAGGGTTGTGTCGTGAGTGTGAGCTACAAGTTAGACTTTTGCCCTCTGGGTGCTCAGGGGTCTTTACCCTCAGAAGCTACTGCACCCCCTTTCCGTGAAAACACGGACACGACAAAAAAAATTAAACTAACTTCATTCGTAATAAAAAGCATTATAATTTTTACTAAATACATTTCTAAAATTTGGCGGCGCGATTTAAGAATTTTGAGGCACACAAAACTGCCGCGGCACAGAGATTGAGAATCACTGATCTATGCACTCATAATTCCAAAAATACTTCATATGACTTCAGAGAATTTAAAATGGCGAAATGCATCATTATATCTAAATAAAATTTATTAAAGTTTATTTTGTTTTTAAAAAATTTTCTTTCTTCGACTTATTAATTTAAAGATAAAATAAATATGCACGCAAAATGATATAAATTAAATATTTTTTTTTTTCATACAGTATGTTAATTTATTTACAAGGAAGTTTCGTCAGTAAATAGCAGAATGTAGTCATTTTCTATTTCACAAATTAATGACTAAAGCATCTAAGCATCTTCTGTTTCTATCTCCACAGAGAAGACAAACATCCCTCTGTCTTATAATGACCACTCGGAACTTAATAACAATTTACCAGGAAAACACACAGCAATAATGGGCCTAATGATAGTATTTTATGTGAAAACTGGAGAGTTATTTCTTAAGAATATACCGTACTTTAGATAAAATAATAGTCATAAATAAGCAGACGATAAATTTTTTTCAACTGATTCTACGAACACAATGCTTCTCCCCCCCCCTTCTTCTAGTGATTGAGTAAATATTATTTATATAGAGCAATAAAATTCATTTTGCAGTAAACTTTTCTGCAGGTAACGGAGGAAAGTAAATAAATGAATTAATGAGTAGTCCAGTAAATGTTACTATTTATCTTTAACAATGGACAGTGTAGCGAAAATAATTTTAAGTTTTTAATTACTAAACAACACTATTAGATAATATATATATATATACGAAGACTTTACTTAATTTTTTTAAAAGAAAAAAAAAATTACATTTTATATTCTGTACCGCACAGCGATTCCGGAGATGAACGTTGCAAGAATAATCAATTTTGTAGTTTTCCAGAAGTTGAAATAATAACTATTCAATAAAACGTATGTTTAGACTCATAGAAATAATGTGTGCATTCTAAAAATCTCTCCTAATTATTCTTATAATTGTAATGAAATCACATTAGGGTTATTTTGAATAGAACCTCTTATGTTTCAACAGAAGCAAGATGAAATGGACAGATCATTTTTTCTAACTACCAAACCAAACAGAAGAAATGTTTTTGTTTCCGAAGGAGTAGAAACTGTCCCTAAATTTCATATACAATTTATGTTTGTTAGAGGCGAGTCCCAATTCCCGAATAAATTGAAGTCCGGAAATAAGGGAGATTCTAACTGCCGCAATGGTTCTAAATCTGAACTTTAAATAGATATATTTCTTTAAAATCTATTTATTTAAAGTTCAGATTGAACTTTAATAATATATATTTCTTTAAATGCTTGACTTTCGAATATTTGGCAATCTTTCTTTTAACAAATAAATATAAAATGAATTCGGGGACTTGTAAAGATTTTCTTAACATAATTCATTTCATATTTGTAAAAATCCAATATTGTAAGAAAGTTTTCATTTACATCTTCCTATATTAGGAATTCTGAAATATATACAGTTGCACATTCTTGATAACATTGCAATATAGTAATATTCTTACAATTACCAGATTTTTAAAAAAAACTCATTTTTTTAAGACTTTATTTCATACGAGAAACTCTAGTAGTGAATTTCAAAAAAATTTATTATAAGATACCATAATTATGAAATGATAGTCGTAATTATTCCATATTAGTGATTTATAAAATATAGGGCAAATCAAAATGAATATCACAATTTCATGGATTTACAACGCAAAATATAGTGCATACATTCATTAAAAATGCCGGGGTAATATAAGCCAACTTTGAATGAACTCCTGGCAAACGTTTGATATGCACTCCATTTATTACACGACTTACAACAAGTCTGAAATGTAATTCTTGCCGAAATTTGTGCAACATATTTGTTTAGTTGCTGGCAATAGCAGCTGTGATTCGGGCTTTCAAATCCCCTTTATTGGATTTGGAGGCCCATTCACGCAATCTTTTACGGATCTCAACAGGAAAAAAATTGCATGGGATGGGGATGGGGGAAGGATGGTGTACAAACAAGCTGCACAAAGTTTGAATGGAAGGAATTTCATTTCAGATTTGATTTAAAGCCATAAAACAAAATGAGTGCGTATGAAGCACTTGTAAAATTAACATTCAAAACTTGCTCATAATACATTTGAATGTATTGCATTTTTTAATGAGTACATTTATTATATTTTGCCTAGTGCACCTATGAAACCAGAATATTCATTTTTTCTTAACCTGTACATTAGTGACAAAAAAATGGAGAATAATGATAATAATAATCCTTTTTTTCACAAAAGCATTTATTATTAAAAGTATAAAGTTAAAACAATATTTAATGAAAAATGTTAATAAAAAAAGGAAATTGTATATAATTTATAAAGAAATAAGTTCTAACGAATATCAAAGAAATAAATTTCAAATTATTCATAAGAAACAGGTTAAGAATGCCACTAAAATTTACATTTATTTAGAATATTCCAATCTTCATTTTTTTTTAAACTAAAAATTTGTTCTTCATTATCTGGAACATTAATAAAAAAAGTTCCAAAAACTGTTACATTTTTTATATTTTTTGTCACTGAGAACGAATAAAATTGTAGATGAATAAATACATCAGAATAACAAGTGAAATAAGCAAGCAAATGAAACATTTTATTCACACAATGAATAGTATGCATAAGGATATGTGGTTACGAGTGTGCATACATGTGGGGGGAAAAGTTTTAGAGTTTAATTATTATCAACTAAAAAACAATCACTTAAAAAATATTTCAATTAAATTAAGAATAAGATTATTATTCATTGTTAATTAAGTAAAATTTGACACCATCATTTGATCCATATTTGGTCATCATTTCAGAGTCGCTCCTCTATAGTTCGAGACATCTTACAAATATAAAAACACTCTATTTTTTATATAAATATTTTAAAATGCTAATGAGATATACGAAAAATTTTAAATATGGAGAAAAACATTTCACAGAAAATATGATTAATTGATTTATACAGTTATTACATAACAGATTCTTTACTTTTAATATTTTTTTACATACTTTTAAATTTACGTTTACATACTATATAAATCTATCTTTATTTGCAATATTCATTCATATTCTTTTCAATGTCTGAACTGACTCCTAATTTAATTTCCTATGTTTTCATGTCAATGGAAGGCAAATTATTTGAGAATGCTTCTCATAGAAAAGACCACAAAAATAACACCTATGTGTTTCGATCAATTTGTTTCGTGGTCTATGGCATTTATAAATGCACCATCAATTCATCAAAAAGGACATAAACCTGTACTTTAAATGATAGAAAATGGCGATGCTACAACGTTATAATTAGCATTCAGTCACTCGACGCAGCTGTTCAAACAATGATAAAACAATGGTGTTTTAGAACACGAAAACAAACATACAGCTTCTGACTCAGCTTACATAAACGGGCAGAATAAAAACCCAGGCGAAAGTTTTATTTGTCTACTACAGACAGACAAAAATCCGTATAATTTTTTTATACATTTATTAAAAACAAACAACGTATATGAAATGAGTCTGCAACAATTGGTCAAAACGAATTATTAAGAATGATTCTTACCGAATGCATTAGAATCAAAAGGCTTAGTGGCCTTATTCACCTGCCATTTTTTTAAAGGAATTTTTGCCTTTTGAATTATTTTTTTATTTACTCAAGAATATTAGGACATGCAAAAGAAAAAAAATCGAAATTCGCACAAAATTTTAAATTTAGATATGGATTTCACATAATTTTGCTGCTTTTTGGCAACAGTTTGAAAATAAAAAAACATAAAAAATCGAAAAATAATTAAAATGAATATTGCTTTGCAAATTTCTAAATTTTCAAATGCACATTGAAATTCTTGATACTTTAGTAGTTTATTCTGTAAATTATGTTTTGCATTAAATTTCAAAAGTGTTTCTTTTTTTTTCCAATTTTAATACAGAATACTAAACTGAAGATTCACACTCTAATCTGGCCTCTTTATATAAAAATTTCGCAGAAATACGTTTCATTCTATACAGATGTAATTTTATTCTATACAGATGATGATGTAATACAGATAATAACGATCTTAAATATCATTAATGTTTCTTTATATTTAAAATAAAGGAAGGTTTCCTCTACAACAAAAGAAAATGAATAAAAAAAATACAAATTAATGAAAAAAGAAAATTATATTCTGGGGAAGAATTGGTCTTTTATTTTGAACGAAACCGTCAAAATTAGAAATCCATTCATTGAATAATTCAATAACTCATAACAATAAAGATTAACAAATAAAAATAAATGATCAAGTCAGCTAAAAGTTTACTTGTACCTAGGTTTATAACTAATTAGTTCATAATAAATTATATACATTCAGTTAATGAGTAAAATAATTCGTACGATTTATTCCATATATGTTATCCACCATATTGTGATTCTGAATTCAAAAGTTTGTAAAAATAATATATTTTAAAAACGTTTGTGTAAAATGTAATGATTAAAAAAAGATGTATTTATTTTAAAACTCATGTTTCAGGAAATTCAAAATGCAATTTAATAATCTTTGATGTAAACAATTAAGTTACTGTCTTTTCATAAATAATATTTAATATGCTGTATACTTAAATTATATGCTGAATACATAAATTAAAATGTTTATTTTAAATTTAAAATATCTATTATTATTTGATTTATGGAATAAATTATTTCACAGAATAAGCCGTTAAAGCGCGAAATTATTAAATAATTATATACTTTAACCAGTTTAATCAGTAATTTCATTAAATAATTTTAATATTCTATGAGATATACTTTTAATAATGGCAAATGTATAGAAATTCATCTTACCAATATGAATTCTACCGATTTTTTTATTGAATGAAAAATCAGAGGTTTTTAAACATGTATAGTTTCATACATCGATTTTTTTTTTTTATCTTCAAAATTTTTTACTTTGCCCATCCATTAACCTTTTTATGTATTTTAACATTTTTCTTAAACCTAACCTTATTTAAGGTTATATGCCCAAGCACAAGTAAAATTAAGAAAGATTCAGACACCCTTTCACCAGAGTTGAGATGAGCACGTAGAGATGAAGCATCTGTGCAAACGATTCAGTCGTCCATATCGGCAAAAGAATTTTTTTTGTTTTGTTGTTATTGAAATGTTTCGCAGCTGTGAAGAAAATTTCCTGCTCAGGCGTTGAAGAACCACACCCACTATTTCAGCTCGGTAACCTCTTTATGCAAAAGGAACCAATAACAGGTAAAAAGTAGACAGTCTTGAAGGGAAAATCATTCTTCACCCTAAGTTGATAATAAGACTTAAAAGGGGGAAAAAAACACCCATCTGAATGAAATTGATTGAAAAGTCAACAACCTTGTTACAGTGTGAATCAATTTATTATGTGCCGGTGCAAAATAAATTTTAAAATACAATTTTATATGAAATATAATCTTTAATTTTAAAAAAATACAACGTTACTTTAAATTAAATTTTTTTTATTTATAGAAATATCAGAGTAATTTTTACAGTCCTAATTCTAAATTTAATTTTAATTCATAATCATTTAATTCTATGAAAGAATACCACTACTGTCCAATTTCTTCAGCATTTTGTTCTAAAACAGCTCTTAAAAGACGTATTATCAATTTCTAATTCAAAATACTAAAACCATATTGGTACTGGTACTGGCTATTATAGTACTTAAATTGAGTAACCAATATATAAATATTGGTTAAATTATTACAATAAACCAAAAATAAAATTTATTTATTTAGTGTTATTAACTTTTCCGCTAACCATCCGCTTCATTAATTGACTCATATTAATTCATTCCAAGATTAAGGAAATCTTGTCTACACTAAGACTTATTTTCCCAATTGTATACAACAATTCCTTTCAAAGAAACCAAATTAAAGACATCAACGCTAATTCCAAATTGATGACAAACCATAGAGTTTTTTAAAATATTAAATAAATATAAATATATATATTTAGCACTTGAATGGAGATGAATTTAATAAAATGGCAAAGCAAAATGATATGCAAGACATTAAATTTAAAATAATTTCCATGCGCTGAATAATTCCAATTCTCTTTCAAAGGTAAAGCGTATTAGTAATTCTAGCTTAGTTTAATATTTCTCACTAACATTTTTTATTTAATATTCTGCAACTATTATCAAAATGGGCATTGTCTTTTTCGACGCATCAAAATGAGACTCATTGCATTGAATAAATGATTTCTTTATAATTCTATGAATTTCGACAGAATCCCAAAAGGCAATAGTGCTAATTTCAATTACATTTTAAAATATATTTTCAAGATTTAATTATTCTATTTAATTTGGTTTTATAATCAACGCTATTCTGATTGTTTACATTTTTTTTTGTTTACTTCACATTCAAATATTATTTAAATTTGTATTTCAAATATTCAGTTTATTAAATTCAAAATAAATTTTTTAAAGAACTTAATTAATAGTGACTCTTCGATAGAACATATTCAGAATGAAATGAAATGTTTGAATAGAGCAAACAAACGCCTAAAAAAAGGAAAAACATACTTAACACAAAATATAAGCATTTGGAATCTTTTATTATAATTTTTGAGAGATATTTTGGGAAAAAAAGGTCAAACAAAAATAAAAAGAAATGTTCTAATATAAAACTTGAAACAACTTCAAAGAAACAAAGAAACAAACTTTGCGAGTAGTGATAACCAAGAACAATGAGAAATATTCTATCTTAAGTCCAACGATTCACACAGAATATATTTTTCCCCCACAAAACAATTAAAATTCTTTTAAAAGCAATTCGAATGAAAATACAATGATTGTCTTTAAAATTTAAATTAAAAAAGGTTACGTTAATAAAAGAATTCATGAACTCTTTTAATTCCAAGTACGATGAACTTCAAATTTCGGCTGAATCGTGATATGGCCACCATTTTTCTTCGTATTCATTAAACTGAGAATCTTTCCAACTGCAAATCTGCGTTCCAGATCATTAGAGCTTTTAATTTTCTTTTTTGAGATTCGTATTATTATCCATTGTTTGACGGAAAATAAAAGTAGATGTTGCGCAACATGAACTGGTACTTTTTTTCCTATCTTTTCCTCTTTTATTATTTACTATTATTACTAAATTATTCGTAAATTATGTTTTGTTGTGGAACGTTAATGGCGTGTTATTCAACTGAATTGCCATGTCATTTAAACTGTAGCCATCATATAAAAAATAAATAAATAAAAACTCTTTTAATCAGTAAGAATAAGTTAGTTCTGTTTCTTCCTAGTTTCATATATTCAGTTCAAGATAAGAGCAAACGGTAAGAACATTTTAGGAAGAATACAAATCTTTCTTGATAACAAAACGCTGTAAAATATACTTTAAAATACAGAAAACGATTTACTTTTTAATTATTTTAGAAGTAAGACAAGTTCGAGAGGTTGTTTTTGCCCTCTGACTTTAATTGCTGAAAGACAAAAATTAACAACACTCCCCTCCCCAAACATGGCATGAATAAATAAGATTTGAAAAGAGTACTTCCATTATTTAGCGCATTGTAATGAGATTTTCATAGAAAATTCCATCTTCTACATAATATTTATTTAATGCAATAAAAATATTTTAAAGCTGAGCTCCTTTAATCCGAAACAATCCAGAAGCATTATTAATAAATTCAAATTATTTCATAATGAAAAAAAAGGTGAAAAAAACAAAAAAGGTGTTTCATTTTTGAGGGAAATTTAACCTGAAACGCAGAGCGTTTAGTTAAAAGTTATCTACATCTGCATTTTTGGACACTCAAGCAGCCCTATCTTTCAAATAAGATGATAACATTCTATTTATTTTAAGATTAATTACCGCATTGTTTTTATGGGCTTTTAAGAAAATATGCACCAAAATATTCCTTGAAAGTAAATATAATATTAATATTTTTAACATTAAAACGTCAAATTTTATATTCATTAAAAAATCAAATTACGCAATTTCTTCAAATTATTTATTCATATTTCGTTACAATTCTTATATAATACTTTTATAGCACAATGAGGCAAATAATTTCATTAGAATTTAGAGTTAAATCCTTTACTCTCTAAATCATAGACATTTGATATCCTAATCATAGTCATATGAAATATTTTAATACATCAAAGTTAATATTTATTAATATTAGTTTCAAACTGCAGAAAAAGATTAACCTAGCAAGGCATTAAAACTTTTACAATAACAGACACTTTTAAAATCGAAAAGAATGAATAAATGAAATCCATCATCTTGTTCAATAAAAAAAAAATCTTTGATATAAATAATTTATGCCCATAAACTAAATGACACAAAATGATGCCTAACCATTTTCTTCCTTTTTACAAATTATAATTTCCCCGGCATTTTTAAGCCAGAACCTGTCATCTGCAAGAATTGTAGTATGACATCCAGATGTTACAGAATGTCAGGCAGATGGCTTTCGCTTGATTTTATTCTAAAAGGGAAAGAGGAAGAGTTCTAACCTTTCATTTACCCTTGGGGCTGAATCGAACACTTTCTAGCTAGCAGATGCATCCATCTTCATACCTTCGTCAACGCGGGTAGGAATTTCAGATGGTACGATAAAAAAACATCATACGATTTTCGCATTGAAAAAAAAAAAATTACTGTAGGCAGGGGAAGGGGACACTTTTAAAGAACTTTTCTTAATACTTAGCTCAGAGCATTCTCCAATAGAAGTATTAATTTTATTTAATATTATAAATTTTGTAAATAAAAATACAAATCGAAAATATTTTAGAAAATTATTTGACGTTATATCCCTTTTGTTCTTTGCTAAAAATTTATTTATCCAAAAATTTCTGCATCATGTTCAGAATTATTATTCAAAATAATTATCTGAAATATATTTAGGAAACAAATGTGTGAAACATTTTTCAGAAACCCTGAAAGCAGAAATTTTCAATATATTTGAATTCGCAACTTCATTTTCATTAGAAAATAAATTAAAAATATCACTTTTATAAAAATTAATCCATTTCCAATATATATATATATATATATATATATATAAATTTTTCAATTTTAAATAATGAATATCAAAATAACTTTTATATTCATATTCAAATGATTTCTAATTTTATTGGTCACAATTAATTTATGGGATAAATGAAGTTCTTTTCTAGTTTTAAGTCCAATAAATATTTTTTGTTTTCTTAATTTCATTCCAATGAATAATTTATTTATTTTAATTTTTATTATTATTTTGCTCCTCTTAACTCCATTACATTATCGTGCCACACTCTTTCAATGTAATACGATAACACGAATTATATTGAATTATGATAACACGAATGCGATAACATTCTGTGTATAAATAAGGTTCGCAAACTTTTACAGAACGAAATGGTTCCCGCGCATGAAGAACATTCTGATAGACAGAATTTGATGTTAACTTTCATTTGTAAATACTGTTGTAAAAGAATACTTTTCTCTTTCTTCCATCACTTGCTTTATAATATATGTTGAGAATAATATATATATAATAATAAATAATATATAATATGAGAAATATAAACATGTTCGTTACTCAAACAAATCCAATCTTTTAAAATTCAGTATTATCTACTAAGATAAAAAGTTAAAATTGGTTAACAAGAGAAAAAAATTAGTTTGATAATTTTCTTTCCTTCTTTTTTTACCGACTGATGCTCAAAAATAAAATTTAGCGAAAATATTACGCACACAATCAATTGATTTTCTTTCTTCCTTTCTATCTATCTATACGAGAAATTTGCATCATATCAGTGCTTTCTTAACAAATTTCTATCTCATTTTGTCTATCGATTTGACCTCATTACATAAAGTGATATAATCATATATCACATAATGATACAATTTACTACTCTCCCTAAGACTAATAATACCATCAAACACATAAACTAGACGACGACAGAACAATCCTATTTTCAGTTTGTTTATTATAGACATCACTTTTCATATACGACACAGTCGTCACACAATTCCTTCTCTACAGCTGACAAACGGCGAGCTAAAAGTGCTGATTTATTAAAAGTCATAGCCCACACCTGAGCTTCCAGTTACAAACATGAGCAAATCTTTGCCTTCATGGCCATTAGCCACCCCTTGGAAACCCTGACGTGGCCTACTTAGAAACCTTAAAAAGGTCTACCCATAAATGGGCCTGAGGAGCCTACTCGACACGTGCACGTTTCCACACACACACACATACACACAAAAAAAAAAAAAAAAAAAAAAAAAATTTTTTTTTTCTACCTTAACGTCAGTGAAGATGTGGTCTAATCTTGGAATCCCCAAATCTTCCCCAGAAACACAGAACTATTTTGGTGGCACGGTAGCACGAATGACACACCGAGGACAAGCAACTCTGCCACCCCCCTCTCCCACCCCTTTATTTATATGCATGACAGTGGTGAGGGGGTTCCTAAGAGTGCTCCATAATTGTTTGGTGAGGTTTCTCTTTTGGGATTTCTGGAAAGCGATGAAAAGTCAACTGTTTGTGTGCAAAATGGCATTTCTTCCTTGTTGGCGAATGAGACAGAAGGGAGGGGGGTGGGGGAGAATAGAAAGAAAACGCACGAATTCGTAAGAGGGAGGTAAGGAATGGGTGTTTCTAAATCGGGAATGTCGCAAAATCGTCTGAACCTGGAGAAGATTAACTTACCGGAGGAGAGGAAACGAGAGGTGAGATGTTTTGTAGGGGTGGAAAGGTTCTGTGATGGAACGGGTCATTTGAGAACTTAAGCAGCTTATCTTCTTACAAGGAATAGTGAAAGTATATTATTGAAGAAGTTTACAAGCTTTTTTTTTTCTGTGACAATAAATAAACAAAATCAAATCCTCCAATAAATTCGTCACCCTTAATGTTTAACAAATTGCAGAAAAAAAAAAAAAAAAGATATTGGTGACCTCGCCTTTCAGCGAGAAATTTAGTTAAGGAGATCCTGGATTTAAAGGTTACTAATACCTGTATAATTTTATTCTTTAAAAAAAATATAGCAAGATAATCTGAAAATTACTATAAGCTATGATGAATAAGAAAATCTGATATATATATATATATATATATATATATATATATATAAATTAGCAATATAAAAGAAAACGAAACTAATTAGGAAACTCAACTCAAACAAAACTATTTCGGATTCGAACAAGACCAAAATTTAAACTTAATATTTAAAAGGCAATCATAGTATTTAGTGTGCGCGAATGCAGCTACCACCAAAATACTGATGAATCACATAAATTAGCAATATAAGAGAAAACGAAACTAATTAAGGAAACTGAACCAAAAACTATTTCGGATTCGAACAAGACAACATATAAATATTAGAATGATTGAAACAATTAATAAAGAATCCGGTCTGAGGACTTTCTCAAGGGTCACCCTCAGACAGGGATTCAAACCAGGGATTTTTTCTGTGAAGAGTCTGACTTTCGTCAAGAAATTGACTATTATATATATATATATATGATAGTTAACAGATTAGATAATCAATTAATTGCATTTTTATTCTGTCTGAAAATTAAATATTTATATTTTATTATTTTTTATGAGTATTATTTTAAATTGGTTTTTGGCCTTGTTATATAATTCTATATAGCATTATTAATTTTTCTTTATTGTATTATCACCGATTTCGTCTACGCAGATACCTATATTGCCAGATAGAAAATGAGTAGGTGGATTTTGTCTTAAAGATGAAATACGTCTACTATTTAAATTATAACACTACATTAAACAATTAAGTCGCAATATTAAACTACAACAATTCTGTCTATGAGTCATTCTGAGTTGTATTGTTGAATAGACATTTAACGTTCCCTTCAGTGGATTTAATCCAAAATTTGATAGAAATCTACAATTTTGGTGTAGAAATCATACATATAATTTTTTCGTCATAGCTCATTGCCTTTTTGAGTTATCATTCTCAGAACGCCAACCGTTAAATAGTTTTCCCTTTAAGGCTTTCGAAATTAATAGTTTATTTCCTGAATTATTTATATCACAGTTTTTAGGACACAGTAATTCAGGTTTTAAACTACTTAACAAAGACAATATATTTTTAAGTTTTGAAATATTGCCTTTTTAATACACTTTCTTCATTGGGTGGTTTAAAATATGACTACAATGCATTTAATATTTTGACATCAGTGGTTAATGAAACAAGCCACCATACTTAATGGAGTTATCAGATTTTGATAAAAATTTAATACAGGTCAAATATTCTCTAGCAAACACCTCGATCAAACTTCATTAAAAGGGTTCCGTTTTAAAGTTATAGTATCATAGACAGTCAAGATTAATGCAAGGCATTAGGAGTAGTCTGCCAGAAATCTTTTTCACATAGGTCCAAAATAAATATGATCCCCGCAGGTCCCTTCTCCTTCTAGAATAATAGTAGACTTTGAACAAGACCCTGAAGGCTATGAGTGCACACATGAGCGTTCTGTGCTTCGTGGAATGGACAAGAAAACTGAGTAAGTATTTGGTTGCCTTTTTTAGCGCTCATTAAAATCAAAATTTCATACAGAACTAAAATCCCAGTAACAATCTAATATCACATATCATTTATCTCAGAATCAATGTGTCTTTTTAATTTTTGCGTTTACATGTATGCGAATATACATGTATACAGACAGACATATATAAAATTTGATACGCAACTTCACATTAGATATTAAAACTGTGAATAAAATTTTATTTATCTAGCGGTTAACGTTTTGTAGTTATGATATACTGCTGCTCTTAAATAGGCAAACAAAATTCGTATGCATAGATTTTGATCAAAATCCGGTAGAAAAATACAAATTTGGTTTAAAGACCACATGCCCTATTTCATCCATTTAGCTCAAAGTGTTTTTGAGTTATCAGATTCATAATTAGGCAGACACAATTCGAAGAATGCGTTTTTCGGAGTAGAGGAAAGTGAAAATGTGTAGACTCGTCAAAGTCTGAATTAACTTTGACACGAATATAGTACTTTTTCTTCGAATAAAAACGATTTTTCCACCTTTGGGGAGGCCTAAAGCTCGCAGACTGAACAAAATCTTAAATCAAATTCATTGATTATTATAATTCTTTCACTTAGTATATTTCGTAAAAAAGAAAATATAATAGAAATCAACACTCATGAACAAGGCCCTTCAGAGAAACTTATGCATTCGAAACGACCTTGTTGCCAACCTCAGCGCGACATAAATCAAAGGATTTTTCTGCAATTGCAAACGATTTTCAGCAAACGGAAGCCATCACCCATCCAAAACAACGGGAAAGCAGAGACGAGACAGTACAGCGAACCCTTTCTACGTAATGCCACCGTAACCCAAATACGATTAGGATCGCACTTGGGCTGATTCCGGGGTAATTATGCCTTTCAATTTTGCTTGCGTGTCGTCAGACTCATCCAGTGGAACGAATCATAAAAAGGGAGGAAAAAAGGGTTGTTGTGATGCAATTCCATCCTGTCCTGATATGCAACCTGCGAGTGGATGGAGAGAAAGTTCGTTAGGATGAGTTCCCCCCCCTTTTTTTGTTTAAAATATTTTGTTCTGGTGCTAGAAGTTTTAATCATTCTAGTAGAATCACAGATATTCGAGAAGAAAAGACATTGCGATATGATCTGGTGCTAGAAGTTTAAACCACTCTTGTAGAATCACAGATATTCCAGAAGAAAGGACATTACCATATGTTCTGGTGCTATAAGTTTTAATTATTCTAGTAGAAACACAGATATTCGAAAAGAAAGGACATTACCATATGTTCTGGGGCTAGAAACGGTAATCATTCTAGTAGAATCACAGATATTCGAGAAGAAAGGACACTACCATATGTTCAGGTGCTAGAAGCTTTAATCATTCTAGTAGAATCACAGATATTCGAGAAGAAAGGACACTACCATATGTTCTTATGCTAGAAATTTTAATTATTCTAGTAGAATTACAGATATTAGAGAAGGAAGGACATCACCATATCGGATTAGATGAAAATTACTCATACGGAAAGAAACCAATGAGAGTGGTTTTCCCAAATCTTTCTCACATACTCTCTTATAAAGCTATTATTCCAGACAAAGCGTTGTTTAGGCATGGGCGTACAATGGTAATGAAATATTTATCTTTGGAGTGAATATAGTATTTTTACTGAATCTCTTGTGTCATTTTTGGCGAGTAATTGTTTGGGGTGATTAATCTTTAAAATGAAGTAATTAGTACCTAGAAATCGAATTTGTGTTTTAGACAAGTTTTTCTCAATCGACTGAAACCAAAATTTAACACAATACTATACTTTCAGTCACAATATCCCATACAAAATTTGATATATTTAAGTCACTGCGTTTTTGAACTATCGTATTAAAATATTTCTGAAAGTACAGACCAAGAGACGGTCATCTGAATGGATTTGGTTCTAAATTTGATAGGTGTATGCACTAAAGACGTTAAATGTGTATGTACTGAATATTACCTTTCTACCTTCATCGTTTTGCAGAAATCGCGTTAACTTATATTTGAACAGATGAATAGACAGACTTCCTCTGAACGCGTTTTGCTCAAAATTTGATAAAAATTTATAAATTTGGTGCAAAAACCGTGTGCCAAATTTCTTCTGTACAGCTCAAAGCATTTTTGAGTTATCTTTATCACAGACAGACATTTTCCAAAATTGCTTTTCGAATTCAGGGAGGTATAAAACATGGAGATTCGTCAAAATCTCGAGTACGAATGTTTTGACGATTACTGCACTTACTTTATATTACGTATACAAGAAAGTGTTAAAAAATGCTGAGCTTTCTAACATTTACAAGATGTACAGA
>JAPMOQ010048027.1:27837-43935 GCA_026543055.1 Argiope trifasciata | reverse complement strand
TCTTCTTTCGCAGAAATATAGCGCATGCTCATTAGGTGGAATTCGGGAATCTCATGGAAAAAGAACAACTGACTCGGAAACCTATCTCCTGAAGTTATTTATAGAGATAAAAAAAGGAGTTTCTGCATTACATAACCCAGGTAGCACAGTCTATTGCGCAATACTGTTCGACATTATATGATATTGATAAATATTCCACATTATTGCGAATATTGATCAAAATCATATAATATTAGACAGTACTTGTGTGCTTCTAGTGAACTGCATATGACAGTATTTCGTTTTTAGAATTTCTGTCTACAATTTTTTGTTAATGCAATCATTAAAGATCGGCATTATTAGGATGGGAAAAAATTACTTAAAACAAAATTCCTTGTTTTATGAAAATTTTAAAAAATTTCGGTTTTTTGTAGACGAGTTTTAAATTCTGTGTTTCTCCTATTCTTCCTGTGGCGAGACAACCCTGTATGCCAAATCTGTAATAGTAATAAATAAATAAATGAGTCTTTATGGACTAATCGAGAGCTGCAGCAGAAAAACAAATTAATGAGCTTCCAACTCGCGGGCATCGGAAAATCGACCATTCCAAATAATGCCTGGTATTCCCATTTCTGGGCATTTTTTTGTTCCATTTTAAATTCTTCGATGCGTACTTTGCCGAAGTACACAGCAGGTTTCTCTTCCCGAATCCACTGACATAAACAACACCCATCAAACATGACAATGCAAAATGGAAATTAAGATGGGTTATGAAAACTTGCACGCCAAAAACCGATAGGTTTGCACATTTACGTTTGGTTTTACATAGAGTATTCATGAATATCCACCAGCATAAGTGGAATAACATGCTAATAGTCTTCTTTGGAGCTGTTGTCTGCAAAGCCATGCAGTTAATAGTACTCAAATATGTTTATTTGAAAGTATGTGAGAAAGTTTTGGGAACACCACTCCTGTTAGTTCCATTTAAAATTTGTAATAGATTAAACTGATGTGATCTTTCGATAATGTGCACATGAATTGATTTCACTGGTTTATTCACAGTAAAAAAAATAAATAAAAAAAAGAATGTCTGCATTTTTTTTAGATCGTCATGCATGCTTGTAAAAATCACAGAACAAAATGCTGAAGTCAAATAAGATTTTTAAAAAAAATATCAACATTTCATAAAATTTAAATAATGAACGAAAAATTGAGAATTGATCCTTTATTACATTAGTTACACAATAATTTATTTGTCCTGCTTTACAAACCAACTTTCTACACTATACATATATGCATACCATGAAACAGTAATTGCACATGCAGCTAATGTCACACAGTTTGAGTACTATAAAAATACAACATTTTGTGGCGTGATGGCTCCTGCACAAGGAATACAAAAGTGAGTATTGGTTATAAAAAAAGACAACTAACCCTTAGCACTCCGATATCTCATCTCATTCACCATTTATTGCTTTATTTAATTATTTTCTTAAATTTTCATTGGTAAAAGTATTGAAGAGAGGCAAAAATATGCAGATAAATTTTCCAGGAAAATTCAACTTAAAAAATAAATGCGTATATATTAATTTTGGGGGTGGGGTGGCAATAAACAAGTCTTCTTATTCAGCAAATATTTATACTTTGAATTGCTTTACGGAGTGCTAAGGGTTAAAATATTATACAGCAGGGTTTTCATTTCAAACATGAAAAAATTTTATGAATTCTAAAAATTTCATTACAAATTTAAGGATAATTTAATAATGATTAACACAATTCTTTCAAGAAATCTCAATTGCTATATATAACATTTGTAAATAAATTTAATTAAAACAATCATCACAAGAAAAATGTCATAACTCTTGATAAATTCAATTTGGTCAAAACTTAAAAAGTTTTTAAAAGAATGGTCTTTTAAAACAAATATATATTATTCTTTTATCACAGTAAAATTAAAATAAGTGTATATGTACATGAGTAACTAACAATAACTAAGAAATTTATATAGTAATAAGATTTGTGAAACAAATTAGATAGTAAACCTTCAACTGACTAGAACCTAAAATATTGTTCTTTCGACATTCAAGCATCAACATTTTAAGAAGAGTCAGGCAATGAATACTTACGGATTAATGGATTTAGCTAGGTCTGGAGGGAGGCATATCCATTTTTTTGCTATGAAATTCTCAATTAGATAAATGATTGACAAGTAATAAATACAGAAATTTTTTTCTTTCAAATAAGGTTTTCAGATTTGCCGATTATAAACCTATATTAATTTTATGTATTCTTTTACATTTCACAGTCATCATGAAAATTAACATGGGACACAAATCCACAAAACTGGTCAAATTTGATTTTTTTTTAACATGTCGATAAACATGTAATTTAATAGATTTTTATTTTAGTGCCTTATTTCTATGTTTTTACATTTCTACTCATTGTAAAAATATTAAAGCTCAATCTTTTATAGACGTAAAATATTTTAGATTTTTATCTATGAATGAATATTGTCTTAATAAAATATTTTCAATTTTTTTTTCAAACGAAATATTTTCTCAAATGAAAGCCACAAATGACTTCATATCTTCTACACTTTTAAGCTTTAAAAATGCTATTCTCCTATTTATAATAGAAGTTTTTTAATTACCTGCTTATGATTATGATATGTAAAAGGTATAGTTATAACAATAGAATTTAATAATTTAGGTGTTTTTTTGTTTTTTTAAATAATGCTATCCCACTTTGACACACTTCAAGGGACTATGGGAAGAGTAATGTAGAAGAAAGTACAATTCACACAAAATCACTTAAATAGGTAAAATTACCCTAGAAATTTAAATGGGGGGGGGGGGACAATTTTTTTTAAAAAAGTAAGATAACTTGAAGAAAATTTGTACAAACCATTAAATGGGGAGAGAGGAAAAAAGTCCCAAAGAAATTGTTTGATGTTTCTTAAGTATAACTTCCAAGTTAAAAGTTTTAAATGAAGAAAACATTTCATTCACATACTGTTATCTTATTATTAAGTCAGAGGATATAAACCTTTACTATTAAGTCTATGAATGATATTTTCACAATTTTTAATACACTAAAATCAGATATAGAGTTAATCATAAGGATTTTTAGAATAAACAGATGTATACACTACATCGAGTTTAGACAATCGTAAATATTAAACAATTTTTGATACCTTTTTAATCAAAATTATCAGGAATGCTCAAATTTTAATTAGTTACAATTTTGAGAACTTCATAATAATAATGATATCTGATCAAAACTGGTAATTTTTATCATGCATGCAACAAAATTTAGTTTTAAACAGTTTGATCTTGAATACTGATTAGTTAAATTCACTTAACCAATAGCAAAGCAAGTAGTGCAAAAATAATTTTAGTACTTTAAATGGAAAGTCACCTTATTTGAATTAATAAGGAATTTAAAAACTAATTACAACTCAGATTTAATAAATTTCATACTCATTACAAACACAGTTTACAGAGCAATATTATTGCTTTTAATTCAATAATTTTACATAAAAAAGGGGGGGGGGATTAAAATGGGGGAGCATAGAAGGCAAGAATTACAAGACAATTGTGTGAAGCTAGTACTCCGAGATATTAGTTTTTGACAGTAATTTTTGTTATGACCAAAGTGTGATGAAAATTTTAGCATAAAGATATGATATAAAAAGTATCATTAAGAATTTAATATTATAGTCAAGTATAGTCACAAACCTTTCAAAACACCAAATATTCTAGAAGGTTTAACATGAATCCTATCATTGCTTTAATGATACATTGAAACTGCTATTGCAAGACAGCTTTCAATAATTATAGTAAGCTTAATGTGGGATATTTTCAAAAACAGGAAACTGTAAAAAATCATTTTGAGTCACATTCCAAATTTTATTAAAAACTACATTTCTAACCAATTTTTTTTTCTTTCTGTTTTCACTTATTTTTATTTTAAGTTTATAAAGTTCTTTTCTTTCATTCTTTTTGGTTAAAATGAGGCCTAACAGTTATTTATTTTGCAACAGGAAAAGGCTTACTTTCAACAAAGGCTCAAATAGAAAATTACATACATAATGAAGAAAGTGGGATGTATTTAAATTTTCTTACATTTACAAAGACAGAATAAATAATAGTTTACATAATGAACTCTGAGTACCTGGAGAATCAAAACATTTATTTACTTTCATATTATTAACTTCAAAATCATAAAAAATTACTTTTTTCCTCCAATTTTGTAAAAATACAAAAATGTTGCCAATTTTAAACATAACAATAATAACAACAATATATACAGAATAAACATTTAAAGTTATTTTTAACAAAACTATCTCATAATTTAAAAAATATATCTAACATTTTTACAAGAGTTGTTTGGATTTATAAAATGAACTTCATGGAATATTAGAACCCTGATACAACATTAATTGTGCCACCCACATATTTGTGCAGATTCACTGTGTGTTTAAAAAAACTAGTTTATTCCTTCCAACTCTATCATGTGGTTTACTCTGATTTAATAACTTTCAGCATTGTAAAAAAAATTGATGAATACAAATTCAAACCTGAGACTTTGTTATACTTTACAGATAATGTACAAAAAAAGATATTACACAATTAAAAAAATCCATCATTTGGTTAAAAGAACAAGGAGCCACCACTCGTATGACATTCAGATTATCACACAACGAGGTCTAATATAAAATGTTTTGAATAATACAGCAAATGGCCACTGTGCAATCTCTAATAAATAATAAAACCACTGGTCATGGATATCACAGCATTATTTATTTGACTGTTCTTCTGTCTTTTTCCCATCAGCAGCATTCTCTTTCATGAGTTTCTCCTCCAGTTCAAGGGCTTCCTCTTTCATGAGGAGATCAATGATACCCTCCATTTGCTCTGGTGTGACCTTCACATTGTCCTTTCCCAGAAGCTCAATCACCTATGAGGGAAAAAAAAAGTTTTAAGTATCAAAAGTAAGCTTCAGTATTAACAAAGATATGCAGTAAACTTTGAAAATTATAAATCATACGATATTAATAATAACTGATAATTAGTAGATAAAAATTTACTAATATTATATGCTGCCTGTAGTTCAACTTATCAAATGGAAAGCTCTCGAATTTAGTAGATGTATTTATTACAGTAGAAAAAAAAAAAAAAAAAATTCAAGCGTAAAATATTGTTTAAGAAAAATCACAGAAAAAAGAAATACTAATGTCATAATCAAGTTACGCATTCAAAGTAATTTAACGGCTATGTTTAAATGTTTGCAATGTATAAATGGATTTAAAAAACAAAAAAACAAATTTCAGTGTCATGTTATTTTATTAAAATATTCTTTTTTCCCAAAGGCTGTAAAAAACAAAGAAAATCGAACATGTTCATATAAAAGATGACAATGAGAAAGTATAGAATGAAAATGAAAAGCAATCAAGATCATTTCATGGATTGTAAATTTTTAAACAATTTTCCAAGTAGTAATTTATCTCAGCACATTAAATTATGAAGCTTTATGGTATACAAATTGAATTTTTAAAAGGAAGCAAGAAACTATTGAACATATATGCCATCGCACTAAGAAGAGAAAAGCTTTCAAAGGATGATAAACACGATAATTTTAAACCGTGTTTACAATTTTTGACAATTTGAAAAGCATGAGCAACAGACTTTGGCTACAGTAATTTCAACAAATGATATCATAAAATATGAATAAGTAAATTCTACACAGAAACATTTTTCAATTATCTAGAATTTTTTTTCCTTTTCTGACATTACTGAAGCTCCATTGAGCAGCTGGTTAAGAGAGACTCTATTGTTATAATATAATTATAATTTAAGATTAACTCCATCATAGTTCTTTTAAAATGTTTTCTAGTACTATTAAAAAGATATAATGGGCTGATTGTCATAGATTTACTGTTAAATAGATATTTACCTATTAATATATTTGAATAATACCGACTACATATAGTTAAGCCAATACTTCAAATAATTTAATTTAGAATTTTCTATACAATATTAAAAGCCTTAAATCAAGCATGATAACTTCAATTATTGTAAAATCATTAAAATAAGACAAAAATTTATTACAACCAACAACTTTTTGCAACAATGGCCTTCATTAAAACATGAATTCATATTTCCTCAATATTATAAACCACAATATGTCTTCTGCTTTGAAACTAATCAACTAGATCTCTCTTGGAGCTAGGAGATGAAAAAAAAAGCAACTTCTTAGCTCTGATGTGTGACATTGTCTAAGCTGACATCATCTCAGAGATAAAGTCACTTTAATTTCAGTGCTATTCCTAGTCCTTTAATGTAAAAAGCATTGTTTTTACACTAAAATGCCAATTGAAAAATGGTAAAGCCTATTTATTTGAATGGATGAAATGAGACAAAGCACTGGGTGTCTATCATAGAAACTATTGACTGTGACAACACCTATGCTTGATGCAAACTAAACGGAATTTAATGTGCAAATTGGAGAAGCTGATTGCACATGTGACTGATCTCATCATAGATAAAATTCTTTATAGGTTAAAAGTATTGCAGTATAGAGAATGTTGCCTTGAAAATGCACAACTTAATCCAGAAAAGCTTCACATGTATTAGAATTTTACAGTTTTGTAAAATTCTGTGTCCATCATGTCTACTATTTATGTGTTTCAAGAGGATGATCACCGTGGTAAGATTTTCCACAAGAATTACCCACCCCTTATGTTACTAATAACATTTGGTCTTTTTAAATTGTAAGGGCAGACCAGATACATTTTTCTGTTGAAAGGTAACATTTATTTAAGGAATTACATACATTGGGCAGAAGATTCAATCTCACCCCACAAGGTTGCTTTTCCATTACACAAAACAACAGCAAAGTGTTAACAACACTGCTCTCATTTTTTTTTTAATTACTGCCCAAGATTTATGGATAAGTTGGTAAAAAGTACTTTTGGCAGGGATCAATAGCAGTATTTCAGAATTTGAAATAATTAAATGTTCATTCCCAACACTCCATACAAGGAAGTGTCATGTTAGGTCTTCAGCCAAATGCTTATTAATAGGAAACTTTGATGAACAGAATTATCTCTAGTCATTTCATGTTCTTGTTGTTGCAAAGGCTAACTGAAATTAAAGTGCACTAATTTGAAATAATAGGTGTGGAAATAGAGTGCTAATTTGAAACATGCTATCCACTGTGAGATTTAACATTCTCATCAGCACTTAGCATATACTTCAGTACTTTACACCATTTGCTATATGTGAAGTATCACAATGCATGACTGGATAAGTCAAAAATCTAAGAAACATAAAAATGCTTGTTTTATTATTGCTTCAGTATCTTCTACTTACCATTTTTTACACTATAAATTGTTAAATTTATAGCACATTTTTTTACACTGTTAAATTATTTTATTTCTACAACACAACAAAAAACATTCTATTGATTTCTTGAAAGTCATTTGCAACGATTTATTTTTAAAAGATTAATGCTAAGGCAACAGGAATAATAATAATAAAAAGGGTGGGGGGAGACTATAATTACATCAATATTAGAAAGTCATTCAAAATTCCTAAATGAAAATAATTTACTTGTAATATTTATTTTATAATAAATAATTGCTGTATTCCATTATTTAACAATTCAAAAATAAAAACGAAGAAATAAAGTAGGGGATAAAATAAAATCAGATTTAGTATGCAGAGATTTGTTTTTGAACTTTTAATATAAGTGACTGAAATCAAAATTGAAGCAAGATACTTAAAGACTACAAAATTAGTGTCATCTGATTATAAATGGACTGCAAAACATATCCTTCTAAGCTAAGAGATTGCCCATACCTAATGGGAAATTAAATGCAGTTACTAAATTTTTAAGCAGTTCATAATTAGACTTAAAATTTTTACTTCAGAAAAAAAACTTTCTAAACACTATAAAATAACAGAACTAAATGACATTGCTTACTAACAACAAATGATACTTGTGTGTTGGACCACTATAGAACAAACTGTTTGATCTAGTGTCATTAAGTTTAATAAACATATAACTTGCAAGGTGGGAATGTGCATCAAAAGGAGTATTTTGAAATTTTAATCAATTAATGAATTTTTGGCATTTTCCTAGGATAACTTTGATAAATATTATTGCACAAAAATAACCATTTCAAATTTTACAAAAATGTCTTTTCAGCAAAACTAATTAAATCTTTTTTCTCAAATTAAAGCAATAAATTCTTTTGATTTAATTTCCAATGTTAGTTTACATAGTTGTCTGGAAATTCAAGTAGTTTAAACTGTTCCAAAATATTTAATCATGGGATTTTCTTCCATTACCAGAAACTAGGGAATAAAAATTCTGTTTAATGCCCGAGTACATGATATTAAACACTGATTACATGATGAATAAAAAAAATTGAAATAAGATTACTATGAAATTTAAAAGATGGACATAATAAACAGAACATTTGCAAGACAATTAAAATCAGAGCAATCAGATGAACATGAAATTATACCTAAATGATTAAACTGAAATTTAATATACCCTACATCCCAAGCAAACCAGTTGGTTGGCAAAGACAATAGAATAGAATAAAAATTATTGCTATTTAGCAATATACCACACTGAAATATAAAAATGAAACTCTCAGCATGACACAAGCATTTTGAACGATGCAAATCTTCAGTATATTCTGGTAGCATACCTTCAGCACATGATCAATCTCTACAGCTCCATCATGGTCTACATCCATTTTCTCCAGAACATCAGCTATCCTCTGGAGCCTGGTGTCATCCGATACCTTCTGAATTCGCCTGATGGCAAGAACCAATTCATTGATACCTATGATGTCATCTCTGATGCAAGAAAATAGAAATATATTATTTGAATGTAGGTATTTTTATTTTCATACATCTAAATTTTTGAAAGTAAGATTGAATTGAAATTCAATTTTTAACTTGTATTATATGCAATGGTGCTAAAAGAATCTTCCTGCAAAGTGTCATTTAATTATATTTTAACTATACAGTAACTTTGACATTTTAATGTGTTGTATACAAGCCTTTCGAAATGACCATATTGATGCTGTAGCAAAAGCAACTCGCTCTAGCACTGAAACATTAATTTCTTTTCAGGATTCTATGAAAGAAATAGCAATGCTCATTGGATTGAGAATTAAGTAATAAAATAAACTTTATCCAACTATCTGTTAATGGATTTGAAATTGGCTGAATGTTATGCTAACAAATTTTTTTGTCTTGGTTATATATTTCACCCACAAACATCTGTTTCATTTGGTTTCAGCTCTAGTATATTCAAGATATAAGATTCTCTTTTAACTAAATATCAAAAATTTACCCTAATATGAGAAAGATGTTAGGCAATCATTACCATATCAACACTTCCTCCTTTGCTAGTAATGCCAGTTTCATGTACAATATTCCTCATTACCTTTGATTTCTTTAGGCTTTTCTATACCATACTTTTCTATCAATATTATTTTATTAGAACTATATATTTGCATATTATTGTACTATATTTGAGTTTGGTGCAACTTGGCCAGGATTACTGGCTCATGTGTCATAAAAATCAATCAATCATTAATGATAAATAAAAAAAAATCAATAAAATTTTATAATCTTTTAAGTGACACTATATTTAAAGTAAATAGATGTTGGTATAGGACTGAAATTTTGTTGATGCCTGATAATCTGTTTTATTTGACAAGAATCCTTATGTAAGCATTTAAAAATTCTTACAGTCAACATTTTCCTATAAATTGCTTAAAATCAGAGAAACTGTCATATTAGTGCATGTTGACTAATGCCAATATTATCATGAATAAAAATATATGACTGATCATTAAACTTTCCTAATTAACATAAATGTTAGCCAACTAAAATAAAGCCAAACAATATTGCAAAGTATTTTCATCACCTCAAACCAGCAATCAATTACCATTAGAAATATGGTGACAGTGGATGAATTGTTACTGACTATTTTACATTATGAAATGAATTCATCCTTTTCTTTGCAGGAATTTGCAACAGTAGAATTATCTTACCTTTGATAAAAAGGTAGTACAACTGTAATATAAATTTTAAACTATTCTAAATTTATTCTATAAGCTACATGTATAGAACTTTAGTTAGATTATTGTTTTAGAGCAGTATAATGATTAATTTTGGACAGATTTTGCAATTTCAAACTTCAGTCATATGACAAGAATGGTATCTTGGATAGCATCTGCTTTCCAAATTATGGCGCTGCAACAGTAGGGGACAACGGGATCATTAAAAAGAGGAATCAAAGTAGTCACTGGTGGTCAAGAAAAACAAAGAACTTATTTTCTAAAAACATATAAAGAAAGGGGAAAACTTCCTTTTTTTTGTTGTCAAAATGCCAATAGCAATAGTTTTTAGAGTTTTCCCTTTAGCCAGTAGTCTAACAGCTAAATTTGATAATTTTAATTAAACTTAATAGCATTATCTAAATTAATCAACGGAATTTAAAAAACAAAAAATGCTTTATTCCAGTAAATACATATTGTGTGATTAACCACTGTTTTTAAAAATTGATAGTGGCAAGGGGGAACAAAAGAATGGGATTAATTGTATTTGACTTCTTAATGTCAACATTCTAAATAGTATCATTACATAAAATGGAAGTATCAATTCTTTGAGCACCAAAGCATACATACATTAATGATTTAAAACTATTTAGAAGAATAAAATCTTATTTAAAGCTAAGTTCAAGCTAAGAATAATTTTTATTTTGAAGGAATCTTACTGAGAGATGAAATGCCTAAAGCTGTAGATTTGGCAAACATAAATGAAATATAACTTAAAAATAACAACAAGGTATTATTTAAAAAACAAAATAAAAAACAACTACTTCATAGCATGCAGAAGGGTGCTAAAAAGGATAGTTAATCACAAAAAAAAAAAAAAAAAAAACAAAAAAAAAAAGCAATCTTTTATATTAGTTGAAAAATAGCTGTTAGTATTCACTATCATTTTCATTTTTTTTCTCCTTTCGCAACTGATTAATCTCACCTGTCTTTATTAAAACTTCTACCATTGCGATCCAATTCAGCCATCTCAGCTAAAGATCTATAGTAGTTAAAAAACATTTCAGACATACAATAAGCATATAGTGGTAATCTTTCAGCTACAATTTGCATTAAATGTAGCTTTAATTCAGCATAAATATTTTTAAAAGCAAAGATTTTGCTATTTTAACAAAATCTTCGATTTGCAAAAACTTTTGAATAAAAGGTCATACTGAAATCAGCAAAACTATATCCATTGAAAAATCTTTAAAAACAAAGGAATATTTTACAAATAAAAGTCAGTCTAGTTCAAATACAAAAAGACTGCAAATGTTTATGATAATCAGTTTACAAAAGTGCAACAGAACATTATTATCAGAGATTCAGAGCATCACTTGCATAAAATAAACTCCATTGATTTATCTTACATTAGCTCCATATTTTTGAAGGAGTTTCATATGCAGATAATTAGCTGAAGTATTACATATTAATTAGTAGTATGACAAAAAAGAAAACTATAAATAACTAGTTTAAATTTCGATCCTTTTTTAAATGCTCACAAAAATTACTAAAATACTTTCTTCGTACCTAGATGATAATTATTAAAGCTACACACATGCTAATGAACAAATAACAATTTCAAAAAATAAAATAAAAAAAATTGAAAATCAAAAATCTCATGCAAGTTCTTTTAAATAATAATATTAATTGCAGTTCCACATAAGAATATAAAATATGCACTTAAAATATATCCAGACTGAAACTTCAAAAATTCTTCAACGAACTTTGCAATTCTTCAACAAGTCTGTAAAGTATCATTTTAGTTTTCAAATAAATAAAGTAATGCATAAAATGAAAAAATGAAGGCCATTTTTGACTAATAAACAATGTAAATATAAATATTAATTCTTTAAGATGGCAAATAGAATTCACTAACATTATGGGATTTTTAATTGAAAGTGAAGACAGGAAGGGTAAGAAAGAATAACCAAAATCAGTTTTAATCAAATAAAAAATTTACTTGTAATTCTACATTACAGATAAGTATTATATAATAGTTAATATCAACGGAGGATCCCCAATAGAATACAGTAGGTTTTAAAGGTAGAAAAATTTCAATAAATAAATAATGCAAAGAACAAAATAAGTTATCTGCATGCATTAATACAATACTAAAGCTCAGACAGCTTTATTAATTCTTCAATTTTGAAGAATTAATTAAAGAGAAAATTAATTCTTCAATTTTGACAATTTTTGAGACTGTGGAAAAATTGAATATCACGGAAGGGAATAATATTGTGTTCTGCATGTAGGTACAATTTGTTATTCACATATTCATACAAGGCAAGAAAAATATATTTTAATTTATAAGACCCAAAATAGTATCATTGTTGTACACTGATAATTGTTCAACTCAGTCAATAATGCAATGAACCTTTTTTTAATACAAATTTTGACAAATATGGAAGATTGAAAGATAATATCATAAAGGAAGAACAAAAAAATATTGTAAGGATCCATTAAAAGAAAATCAAAAATGTGATTTCATACAAAAAGTAATTTAATTTTAGTGCGTGGCTCAAATTAATATGCTAATCAAAATGTAAGAACTTCTTATATCCAAGATTAAAAGTGGAAATTGTTTCATTTCTACAATGGCTGATACTTATTATTTTGGAGCTTAAGAATTTTGATAACTTTAACTGATTGATAACAATAACCAAATTGGATAAAATCATAATTTAATAACATCAAGAGGATTTTCTTTAAATATCAGGGCTAATTATAATTTGTTTCAAAAATAACAATTGAAAAATTCCTTAATTGTTACTTAGTGAGAATTAATTGTCCATTTGCATATTATAAAATTTCTTGAATGATGCTGCATACTAATTTTCAAATTAACAAATGCTTGACTTAACACAACATTTATTAGAGGGATTTCCCCAATGTATTCATCCTTGTTGGAACAACATACGTCAGGAAAATTCCATTTTTTAAAATTTTTTTTACAAAGGACAGATCATGAAATTTCTGAATGGTATAATAGCATTGTGATGATTCATTTTTTTGGTAAACTTTCAGACCTATTACGAAATTCAATTTCACTATCCGCACTCAAATCTCTTTTTATCCCTTTTGCAAAAGCAAAATGGGAAAAAGAGAATTTGATTACCAGCAGCATGGGTTGTTCAATAGATTTCAAGTTAGATCTTGTAAAGCTAATGTTCATTTAAGCTCATAGAAGCAGAAAGAAACTCCAAAAAGATAATGACTTTCAAATGTTTCCTTACAAATGGTGTAAAAAATTATATGAAAATCCATTGTCAAAGCTGATTCCAAATAAAATAACCATTAATTCTCTACCTCAAAACTCATTGACTTCATGGGGTCAATTCATGCACTGTAAAAGTTATGGGTGAAGTATTCCTGCACATGGCATTTAAACCTTCACCCATAATGCTTTAGTAGACGAATCTGTCATTAATGTTCTCCGCCAAGTATGAAGAGGATTTTTTAATGTTTACATTTGAAATTATAACATTGAGTAATTTTCTTTCCTCTTATTATATGCTAAAAGATGAAATACTGGTGTGGTGCTGGATACTTTAATGTGAACCTCAATGATTGCCATGTAAAATGTTTTTTAGTTTCCTTTCAACAATCCTAAATTGCGCTGTTAGCATTGAAATAGAAGGAATCTTCTTCAAAATTGGTGATATGGTCCGATCATTTCGAAAAATTCATTCAGTGTGTGCCTATTTACTAACTATAGGAAACTGAAACCAATGGTGTTCTAATAATTTTTATACTGTGACATCACATCTGACAAGCAACTTTTTATTAAAAGTCATCTGATGGACCAAATGATGTTGTGATGGCAGATAATGGATTTCAAATTGAACAAGAACTACAAAAAATATGACATAAATTGCAATGTCCTAAGTTCTTAAAGGACTGTATTCAATTTAATATTACTGAAATAATTGATAGTTGCAAAGTATCCAATGCAAGGGTTACAGAAGAAAGAGCTATTTAAAGAATTATAATATACAAATATTTTGCAGTTTTCCCTTATACATGTTTATATATTATAATGTTAATTCAATATTTTTTATTACTTGCATGTTGTGTAACTTTCAAAAATACTATCAATTAACATCAAATAATTTTTGTATCTGATCGTTAGTTGTTGGCATTAAAATGAAATTCATCATGAAGTTTTACTATTTTACTATGAACCTTAAGTTTTTCTTATCTTTTAATAATTCATATTATTCAGCTACTGCTGGGTAATCATGTTTAACAACAAAAGAGTAATGTGTTCATTCTCTTAGAGTGTTTTTCCTGATAAATATCACTTTTGTTCCTTGTATTTGAAAATTGATTGTTATAATATGCTATACCATTGTGCCCCTCAGTGATTTTTATTTTAAAAAATACACGCATTTTCATTGAATTTTTTTTTTGTATCAGTATTTGTTATATATTTTTTCTTTCCAATTTCATTGCTACATGGATGATTCACTTTTTTTTTCTATTTCTTTAATATATCAATTCTGAGTGATAAAATTCTGTATAAATATAAAAGTGTTTCTTCCAGCTCCTCTTTATATCCTATTTAATTTCTCTATGCATATATATTTATCATGACCTTATTCATGTTGATTAAATTTACTGCATTGTATGTTTTTATTTCATGATATTCATTCAATGTAAATTTTGTCAATATAATTTTAGCATTTTAAAATGCATATCGAAAATATTTTGCTTTAAAATAATATTGCTCAACATCATGTTTTTATTGGTTATCAAAAAAAAAAAAAAAAAAAAAAAAAAACCTGTTGTTTAGTATTTAGAAGGTTTCATTTGAATGAATTTGATTTCATCAATTACTTTGACATTCTCGTCCCAACAACAGATTGGCATTGTTTCTTCTCCTGTTTCAAATAACAAGAATCATTTTCAAACAACCTTGCATCAGCAAATAAACCAAACCTCTTCAAAACTTCCTTGCATACTCTCTAATAAACTTGTCATGCCAGAGAACACCTTACAAAGAAATGGCATACATTAGTTATAAAATATATACTTTTGACCTGAATTCGGCCTTTTTACTGTATCTATCGTGTCCTCTTTGGCAATAAATCCCAGGCATGTAGCTAATAGATCCAAAATTAAAATTTTTATTTTGGACATGTCTTTCCCAAAGGAATGAAATAAAAATATGGCAAAAGATTGCACTAGTAAGCACAAAACCCCATACCTTATTTAATATGTTTCATTTACTGAGTTTTTGAATAAGCCTATTTACAAATTTCTGAAAGTAATGCAAAATCAACCCAGAGTTGAATTTGGCTCAAAATATAAAAATATTTACAATACAGATCTATGCGGCAAACCTCATCTATCCAATTCTCTACATTTTGTAACTATCGAGTCAACTTATATTTGGAGAACCAGACAGATGAACTTCCTCTAAATAGATTTTACACAAAATTTGACAGAAATCTGCAAATTTGGTGTAAAGGTCATATACCAAATTTCAATAATTTCGCTCAATGCCTTTTTGAGTTAGTTATCTTTGTCAGATTAACATTTTTTCAGAAATCTATTTTTTGAACTAAGGGGACGTCTGAAGTTTGGAGATTCGTCGAAATCTCAAATTCAATTTTTTCAAATTCTATACTTTGTAGGTACAAGAGGAAATAAAAAATGGATAGCTACATTCTTTGTACTTACCTCTCTTTCCCAATGCTGACGCCTTCTTTCACTTTGCTATCAATCTGTTGTTGCAAAGTGTTTCTTTCTTTGTTGAGACCATCAAGCAGATGATCCATCTTGGATATCATCTTATCCACTCTTTTGGATAATCTTAAGGCTGCTTTTGACTCGCGTATTTCTTTATGTCCTGTTTCAAGGACTACATCTTGAAGTTCTTTAATGTCCTGTGGACAAGAGAAAAATTGATTACAATAAGTCATGATAAAGTTTAAACTACTGGCACAGGAATCTTTTGCAAAATTCCAAAAGAAGTATTGGGTTGTTCG
>JAPMOQ010048027.1:9713-27827 GCA_026543055.1 Argiope trifasciata | reverse complement strand
TGTCGGGAAAAAACGAAATTACTTTCCGAACAACCTAATATATAAAAATTACGAAATATGATGAAATTTTTAAGCTGTTATTGTTGAATATAAAATAAAACTGATCATGGAAGATTGTGAGTAGTTCCATTTAGTGAGATTAAAAAACTAACAAGCATAATGGAAGTGAAATTAAAAATTGAGGCAAAGGACTAATCATATTCTTATGAATTTGGAAATGTCACAATATATTGACAAGGTAAAATATCTCTTATCATACCCAAATTCACTTTCTATAGCACTCCGGTGGATACCCAAAATATCTAGATATCAGAGTAAATTTCTTTCCTATTTGTTAAATGCGTATAGTTCAAAACAAAAGCTACATGCTATGTCCATTAGACACTAGTCTAGATTTTTTTTGTACGACTTTACTTTTTTGATAATACTTTCCGAGAATACTTTTCTGATAATATTCAAAGAGTGTCAGAACATATAATTGTCATAAGCTAAGAGAGGTTCCATTTTTTGCACATCAGCCCCTTAAGAAAATGGGTTGTCATTATAGTTCTTAGAGATGCAATCACAACTATATTCTTAAAGGGGGGTGTGTGTGTCTTTCTTTAAAAGAGAAACTATAGTGTCTCAGCATCTTGAAATATTTTATTAGGAAATAAAGAGCAAATGACAATGGTAAATCGAAAAAGCATCGATTCCTATAAAGATATCTGAAGAGTCATAAAAATAAATTATTTAATTTTATAGGAAATTTAATTTTTGCTTAAACAGAAATTGTCTTGAATGACAGTGAACTGAAAAAAAAAAATGCCAATGTATATACATATCATTAATGTATTAAAAGTAATTTCATTTGTTTTCCATTGAAGTTTTAACTTGAAAATTTAAATTTAAAATTGAATGGTTATGAAATTTCCAATTAAAAACTGAAAAAGTCTATTTTTCAGTTTCTATATGAATAATTTAAAATCATATTTTTTATCAATGAAATACTAAAAATGAGATTCAAATTAAACTAACTTGTTTGTATTCAGCCATTTCTTCTTTCAAATCTTCAATTTCTTCCTTTTCAATTATCAATTTATTCTTTTCAGCAGCAATGTTTTCTAGAGCACTTTCAATTTCCTCGAAGTCTTCTTTGGAGAGTTCATTTTCCTTGGCTTCAGATGGAGATTTTTCCACTGTATGAAAAAGAATTATTTGAATTTGAGAATCAAATGGATTGAGAAATTACAAATTCAGTATAGTACACAATGTAATTACATGTAAGGACTTGTAATTACAAGTTCAGTATTCTACAATTCAAAAATAGGATATTTTATTACAAATTCAGTATGCTAATAAAAATTATACTTATGAAACAATAAATATTGAAAGAAATTAATTTCATTAAATACTATCAGAAACAGATAATAAAATAATTTTTGTTTAAACTAATCAATTTTTAAGTAGCAATTTATGAAAATGTTCCTCACAATTTTATCACTTACTAGAAAAATATTATGACTATTAGAAATTAATAAAACGTTAATTTCAAAGAAATTAATTTTAAATATATGAATACCTGATATGAAAGCTTTGAAATAACTATAACTCTGAAAATTTTTCATAGCCCACACAATAAAAAAAAGGAATTTACATTTATAGAAAATAATTACAATAACTATCCATATAGCAATTTAATGACACACATAAAAAGTTTGAAAGATATTGTAATAATAAGTAAAGCATACTTGATTACAAAATTATTATTAGATATAAAATCCCATTTTTGTTTTAATTTTAGGGATATTTTGGTATTCTTAAAATGAAATTTTTTTAAGTGATAGCAATATCTTTACAATTATTTAATAATTAACTCTATCAACTTATATCTGTGCATTAGCTACATGACATTTAGGTGATATGTCACTAGTATATGATTAATAAACAAGTACAATAATAACAAGGATTTAAAATAAGTTCAATAGAATGCTCAAAAATACACAGGAATTTATCTACAAATAAAATGTTTAATTCTTTAGAGAGACAAAGGTTTTTAAAAAATTTTACTTTCAAACATAAACAATTACCTTACATTTGTTTGTGGGTATAATCTCTGGTATATATGAATCAAACGTGTATATTTACACTTTTATGTAGTAACAATAAAATATATTTCAAGCTAAGTTTCTATGATGAGTAAATTACTAACATTTCATTCACTTAATTTTTTTTTTTTGTATAAAATACATAAATTTTTCCCATAACTGCTTACAGACTAAATATCAATTGTACAAAAGCTTTGCTTCCTTGTTAAAAATAATGTTGATTCAATTTTTAGCAGTTGATTATTTAGAATTCAGATAAAGAGGAAGAGAGAGAGAGAACAATGTTGAGAAATTATGCTTACACAACTCAGCACGATCTTCAATAATTTTAGCTTTATCCAAAAGAAGTTCCTTGTCATATTCATCCAATTCTGCAACCTTTCCTTTCTTACTCAATTCTTCTTTCTTTTGCTCAGCCTATAAATAAAAGAGAATATGATAAAAAATATAGTACAAAAACAACAGAATTCATATAACAGTATTCAGAATATTGAAAAAGTTTTTCTGGTCTTCAAAAGGTAAATTTTGTTTTAAAGAGTAAAATGTTAGAGTATATCTTGCTCCAAATAAATGATTTACCCTAGAATTTTTTAAATTATAATAAATTCAGATGTTTATGCTATTAAAACTTAATATTTTACGTGAAATATATTAGTAGATTTCGCATCATAGTAAAGATTAAAAATTCCTTAAGAATAAAATTCAGCTTACTTTCTGTTCTTCCAATTTTTGCTGCTTCAATTCCTCAGCTTCTTTCTTAATTTCCTCTTCCTGTTTCTTTATAAGTTCCAGTTTAGTTTTATTATCCACTTTGCCTTCCATTTCACCAATTTTCAATTTAGTTTCAGTAGCCTTAAAATAAAAAATATACATTAAATATTTAAAAGCATGATATAAAAAATATAAATGGAGTTCAGTCAAAGAAATTATAATTGCATGGCATAATGGAGAATAAACAATTTTTCTAAAATTCAAATAATAAAATTAATAAATTAAAATTGAATTTCCATCAACAACAGTAAAAATTCGTACCAAACATGTAAAGAATAGTAATAGTATGATATGAAATATATATTTTGAACTAACTGAATAATTACATTTTTTTATATATGCATTTATGGCATAAAAAAAAAGAAAGTAGAATTTTATATCAGTTACTGATATAGAACTTCACCTGCAATACTACAGCTACCAATTTAATTAAAAGGTATCATGAAACAATAAAATATGCATTTAGTCATTATTTGTACAGAATGAAATGTAAATCATCTAATATCTAAATCAAGGAAAAGTTACATGATTTAATTCTTTCAGTTCAAAGGAGATTTTTTTTAAAGATGCATACTAATTAATAAACATATTAATAAGTCAATAAAATTTTCAAAATTATCAATAAATTTAGTCTTAAGCACTACTGTTTAGTAATGAAGATTAACTAACTATTAGAAGTTTGGCAGTTCATTCCTTTATATAAATAATAAGATATAATCTAAAAAAAAAAAAAATTGTAAGCATTAAGGACCATTAAAATGGTAATTGATAATTTTTTGCAGCAATAAAATTAAGCTGGTTTAGAAATTAAAATAAATAACTTCAAAATCTCTTATATAGAACATCTTATTTCATTCAATATGATTAAAGAGATCAGAAAATTTTCATCTTTTTAAAGACCACATCTCTCAAATAATATAAAAGACTGAAATCAAAATTACATAATTAAAAGACTGATAAACAAATAAATCAGAGAAATCTATGCTTGCGTGTAAATGATACATCTACTACTAAACAATAAAAATAAAACTTACAGCTGTTTCTGACAAAGAAGAAAGAGTAACTTTCAGTTGATCTGCAGCTGGTAATTTTTCAGGAAGATAGAGAGCTCTAGACAACAAGAGAAGTGAAGGTGGAATGTTCTCCAGTAAGCTCAGCTCCAACCATTTTTTAAGCTGTGATTTCAGTCGCTCTTCAGGCATACCAAGGGCACGCATCCCTCTGGCTCTACAAGCAGCTTGGAGCTCTTGAATGTTCATGGAGTCAATTCCTTCCTTCATAATGACCTGAAATAAGGAATCCAAGAGAAATTAATATTTAGGTTCTTTGTAAATAAACAGCAAAAGTTTGATAAAAATTTCTTTTATATTTATTGATATTTCAGCTTTTTGTTTACAATGTTCTCAACTTTTTCTTCTTTTGGATAAATTCATTATAAATAATACATATCAAAAACAAAATTTATCTTGAAATAATAAATTTGAAAAACATTTTGGAAGTCCTGATTAGTCAAAAAATTGCTTGATTTCTTCATCTTTATGGTGAGATAATTAAAGATGGAGGATAGAATAAACAATGTATATAAAAGGATGTTTAATTGATGAAAATGTGTATGCATGTTTATTTTTATGATCCATATGTTTACTTGAAGATTTTTAGATTATGACAAGGTAATGAATTTTGAATTCTGATTATTCTAAAATAGCCAATGTTAAGTCAATGATGGTTTGCAGCATTTGGCAGTTTATGTAAGAGACATAAAACAATCAAGCACTGAAATTTCTTTCGAATAGATTATATTTATTTCTACTGAAATAAGACAATATATATAAAAGAGAAAACTAGAAGGATAATTACAAAGAAAATTGCATTTGCAGATATAGTTTGCGTTTCTTTTTTGAATTAAAAAAGTTATGACTAAATACACATCAATATAACTGAAAAATAATTTCCTTATAAAATTATTTTTCTTTTATATTCTATTGTTTTCATGTTAAAACATTAGACATTATGAATGACATTCCTACACAAACAGCAAAATCTTAATCCTTAACGAAAAATAAATTTTCTTGAATTAATTCAAATTATTAGAATCCAGTCAAACAATATGCATTTATTCGCTTAAAACATTTGTATTTCAACTCAAGTAACTAATTAATTTAATCAAATAATTTTCAAAACTAATAAACAAGATTTAAAAGTAAATAAGCCACTACATTCTGATATAAAAATTCTTCAAAAAAAATATTAATAATTATTTTCCATTGGATTTTAATGAACATGAGATAATATTAAAGTTAAACATTTAAAAAAAAGTTAATTTAAATGTTTGGACAGTTAATGTAAAATATTGTAAAAACATTTAAAAAATAATGTTAGCTATAAAGAGACAAGTAAGCAGCATAAGTTACCCGGTCATCTGCTCTTAAACTTCGTATTCTGTTTCGTAGTTGAAATCTTAGGAAATTGTTTGTCCCAATGGGCTTCAATTCTAATAGCCTGCATAGTGCTATGAGTTGAGCCCTGGTTAAACTGTCAAGAGTAATTTCATCTTCAAAAAGCTTTGAAAATTTTAATATGGCCTCATTACTTGCTTCCTCTCCAGTCGTTCGGATCTAAACAAAATAGGTAATAATAATAATAGACAATGTTAATTTAACACAAAAGAGACATGAAAATGACAGTAAAGGAATTTGAACTATACCTAGATAAAAACTATGAACGTTGTAAATTTTTTTTATCAAATTATATATATATATATATATATAATGACATTTTTCAACTCTATTCTAATTTCTAAGGTTTTTATTGCAATTCAGTTCATATTAACTTCATTAAAAAATATTCTCTTATTTTCTGATCCCATTTCATTTTTCTATTTAATTAATTCAAAAGATGCTTTGTAAAAATACTTTTGTCAGCGAATCTCATGTTTTGAGTGAAGAGATAGAAAATTTACAGACAAGGAAATTCTTCTATAAGATCCCTGTGTTTCCCTTGTCTAAATCGGCATATGAAGAGAAATCTCTATCATATGTTACATAAGATCTGGGATGATTCATTTCTCTCTCTTCTCTTATACTGTGCTGTGGGTAGACTTGTCTTGCCTGCACCTTTTGTAAATAAACTATGCCTCCCCATGCTGGATTTAAGTGAACTTAAAATACAAAGTGTCTCCATTGTCTTCGAAACTGCTCTATACTTTCATATATTATACATATATATACACAGTAAACTCTCGCTACAACGATACCCGATACAACAATAACTCCCTCTACTACAATAATGTTTTGTGGTCCCGGTGATTTTGCATATAAACTAATGTTAATCTCCCCTCAATATTGCGATATTCTCTAGAACAATAAACCTCTGTAAAACGATTTTTTCAATCTAAATTTCAGTATTATTTTCTCCCTTTATAATAATATTTTGATTTTCAAATGCTTTTTTTTTTGTTTTCTTTTGTTATTTTTTCCGTCTATTAAGACTCGTTGTGGATATTCAACTTATCCCTGAATAAATAGCTATTGTTCAGATTTCAAAACAGATGAAGACCACCCTTTTGGGAATTGGAGTGGGTGAGGGGGGGGATGAAGTGTAAATGTATGCCTAGTCTCATTTCCCAGTAAACTTTGGAATTCTGATAAGGTTTAAGGACATCTAGACCTGTCTGGTCACCTTGTCACAGAACAAGTGCCCTTTGTTAGAGGAACAGGGGGAGATGGAGGCGGGGTGTTGTTAAGTGACGTACTGAAAACAGAGTTCAAAGGTGGTTTTATAGTCTTTAACGATTTTGAGTTCTACGCAAAACATTTGGTTTAAACTTTTCTTTCTTTCACGCGATATTGTTCCCTAAGATGGCAGGGCGAAAGCAACTATCTTTTCGAGATAAACTGAACGTTATCAATGATATTGATGAGGGAATGAAGCAGATTGATGCGGCTAAGAAACATGGATTATCGCAATCTACAGTTGCAACGTTCCTAGAGAAGAGAAAGCAAATCGAAGATGCTGTAACTTGAAACGAAATTAACCCAGAGCGAAAACGACTGAAAGTTGCAACACATGAAAACATTGATGCTGCTGTTTTAAAATGGTTTTAAGAAATGAGAGCAACAAATGTCCCAATAAATGGACCTTTATTATGTGCAAAAGCACGGAAATTTGCAGCAATGCTAGGGAACGAAACTTTCAAATCTAGCAATGGTTGGTTAATGCGTTTTCGAGATCGTCATGGAATAACTTTCCAAGAAGTTCACGGAGAGAAAAAGTCAGCCCCGATAAACGATGCAAATGAATGGCGGCAAAACAAGATGAAAGAAATCTTAGAAAAGTATGCTCCAGAAGACATTTATAATGCAGATGAAGCTGGGCTGTTTTTCCAACTCCTACCTGATCGAACATTGGCATTCAAGGGTGAAAAGTGTTATGGAGGGAAGAAATCAAAGCAGAGACTGACTGTTCTTCTGTGTACAAATAGCACAGGAACGCATAGAATACAACCTCTCGTCATTGGTAATTCATTGAAGCCAAGGTGCTTTAAGAACGTGAAAAGTCTTCCCGTGGAGTATAAAGCAAATAAGAAGGCTTGGATGACGTCTAAATTTTTTTCCGAATGGTTACAGAAGTTAGACAATAAAATGAAGAAGAGAAAGAAAAAAATCGTTTTGTTGATAGATAACTGCGGTGCTCACACGTCATTTCCAAAGCTACAAAATATCGAAATCGCTTTTTTCCCTGCCAATTGCACTTCAATTTTACAGCCTCTTGATATGGGCATAATTAAGTGCTTCAAAGGAAATTACAGAAAACGGTTGGTGGACTCCATACTTGTAAGCTTTGAAAATAAAGTAGAAGACCCTTTCAAAGCTGTAAATGTCAAGGAAGCGTGTGACAATATTGCTGGAAGTTGGTGGGAAGTAACAGAAAAAACCATTCGGAATTGCGTGAAAAAGGCCGGTCTTTGTGTTATGGAAGAAAAGAAATCTGATAATGATGAAAATTCCATAGACAATGATCTCTTAGATGATCAAGAATGTGTTTTGCACATCAAAAAATCCGTATCCCAACTTGAGGAAACAAGCGGTAAAAAGTTTGGAAATAGTATAGAAGACTATTTAACAGCAGATGATGATCTAATGGTTTTCGCAGGAGTTACTGATGAAGATGATGATGATATTGATAATACAGGTCCATCGCAGTCATTGTCATCCCAGGAAGCTCTTCAATCTGTGAATTCTCTACGGACATTTTTTCAAGCCTTCCGTCGACAAATGAAGAACATTTTCGCGCACTAGACTCAATGTATAGAATATTGGTGAACTTAACAGTTAAAAAAATGAATAAACAAACAAAAATATTGGATTATTTTCAATAAAAAGTGTTTTTAGGTATGTGAATATTTCTGTGCTTATTTTCTGAATTTATCTTATTTATTTTTTTAGTATTTAAACCCCTATTATTAGTATTTTACAAATTAATTTCTTCTAAATATACACTTAAAAGCAGTATCTTATGCACCTTAAACTAATAATAATAAAAAAACTCTTATTAAATGCTCAAAATATGTGGGCCCTCGATATAACAATATGCCTCTTTACAACAATATATTTATTTGGTCCCTAAAATATTGTTGTAACGAGGTTTCACTGTATATATATATAGTTACTGATTGATAATTGTATAAAACACTGAGAATTTCTTGAAATTCAATAATTACTTTTAATTGTGTTCAACTTAAATTATAACTAGAACTTCACTAAAAATAACAAAGTAGTTTAAATAATAAAAAATGAAGAAGACTTAAACAAAATTAATATTTTTTACATAAATTAATGTTTTAAAATAAAATTTTAAATTAAATTGAAATAGGTTCATAAAAAAAGCTGTACAATCAAAAATTCTACAATATTATAGTAATGTATCATAAAGCAATAGAAACTTTATTGGTACTTTTGTATTAACCATATGCCGGCAATTAATCGAAAATGGCATGTGACTAATACTTAAGAACCTATCTATTTTCACATAACACATCACATTTCAGTTAAAAGGATCAACTGGTGAAAGATTGTACAGCAACATGCCAAATGACATATATATATATATATATATTTTCTTTAATATATATGTTGACAAGGAGATTCAAAATAGAAGTCACAGAGTATTAAGAGTTAAAATGAAAAATTTAAATTCAAGAAACCATATCTCTTACAAACAATTTTCAAATTCTAAGCAATTATTACACTAACAAATTCTAAAGATAGCAATTAAAATAAACTTTGTCAAGTTCAGTTTTTATTTTACTTCAATTCAAAATAAGCAAAATTTAAATTAAAAAGCCAGAAAACAATTCAAAATCATTACTTTAATTTCATTTTCACAAGGCAACCAATGTTATGCAGAGTTCCATTATTGGATTACAAACACAGAATTATTTTGAAGAAACAAAATTTTAATATCAAAATATTAGTTTCAATTTTTTCCCCATCACTAATTTTATGGACTAGGAATGCCAAATGAATCAACAATTTAGCATTGCCAAAAGGATATAAACAAACCAGCAAAAGTTTTTATCATTTAGAAAAGAAGATTCTGCAGTACATACTGAACCAATTGATATATTTATGAATTAAAAAAAATTGTAAATTACATACAATTTTAGGAAATATTTTAAAAATGAAAAGAAGTTTATAAAAATGATACATAAGCTTATTATAAGTAAATAACAAGATAATTTTAAAGCATTTCAACATTATAACAGCAAAACCACTCACTCTTTCAAAAAATTGTGCAAATTCTTTAGCTGTATGAGAATGAGTTTCCCCTTTTGTCTTAACTGCCATTTCATCTAGAGTATCTTGGAGAAATTTTGCCATCTCAATTTTCATTCTTAATCCTTTCCGGAACTTTAGCTCCTGCAATGAAAACATAACTAGTTATTAAAATGTCTCATAACATTGTTTTATTCAACATTTTAAATACCATTGCCTAACATAATATTTGATAATAAATTCTATTGAAAAACAATTAAATGTAAAGAGTCAAAAACATGATTTGCAATTAATTAGATAAATCAAGAGAATCTCTTCCTTATTACTATAAGATAAGAGCAAGTTGAATAATTCAAAATACTGTACATTAATATAGTTTAATTGTTTTTTAATCATTAGCATTGGCAAGCAAATAGTTACAGAGGTTTTGAGTAACAATACTATGAAATATTTTTAAGTACACACTATTTTTCTTTAGAATGAGATGTTAGCCTGCTGGTTCAAAATAAGGGAGAAAAGAGGGCAACTTCAAAAATTTTCAAAATTACATAAAGTAAAACAAACTAAAGTAAATTTTCAACAAAAATGAGTTTTCAGCAGCAGCTTCTAACAATGAAATTTTATATTTAAAATTAATTATACTAAATTTCATACAGTTTTTTTTCTTTAGTTAATTAGTACTTATAGACATAAATTATTTGATTCATATGTGATAAATCTTTATAGTCTTTTATGAACATAGAGTTTGATTTTCCTCTAATAATAGCCATAGCAGGTTAGTGAACAATACAATTACTGCTAGTAATAATGTACTAAATATATATAAGTATAGTAATAATAATATAAATATATATAAATATAAAAGCTTACCCTTTCTGATTTTGTTGTGAATGTAGACGGCAACATAGCAGGGAAAAACTTCAAGAATACTGGTAATAAAAACTCCATAAAAGGGACAATGATGAATATAGAGAAAGGCAAAAGTCGAAACAGATCAGACACTGTTCGAACAAGCTGTCTGTGTTCTCTTCTGGTTAAGTCTTCACCTCTTGCAATTTTGAAGGCTAATCTCGTAGAAATTTTTATGTCAACAAAAAGCAATCGAAAACCATGGTAGTAGTGCAAAATCTCATCCCATATTCTTTTGCCAAGAGAACGCTTTTCAGGTACAGTTACGGCAGCTGCTGATTCAGATTTCAACACAGTTCCTCCACTCTCAACACCTTCTTTCACTTTCTTTTCTTCTTTTAAGACTTTCACTGTTTCTTCAACTTTAGAAGGTTCTTTAGATTTATTATTATAAGATGAGTGAAAATGACGGAGATTTATTTTCAAATAAGAGGAGTCATAAATATTTAAAGGTAAAGTTGTACAGGGAAGATGACGATGATATAAATAAGCTTCTGATATTAAATTGTGTTTTTGACGGTAGATGAAAGGTACTGGGGACGTATAAGGAGGACGTGATGGACCTATAGCTTTTAGAAGTTTTGACTTCCCGTAGATGTTGAGTATTTTATTAGACATGTCTTGCTATTTACATCTAAAATGAAATAAAAGTTTTATTCAATGCATAGTTAAATACTATGATATGTATGGATTTTACAACATACAAAATTAAAAATTAGTTTCCCATATTACTGAAACAATTTAATTCAGCACTTTATCATATCTCATATACATTATTATAACATAAAATATGGTACTTTAGTTAATATATTTATTTCCTTTGCACCTATAAGGATATTATTTAGAAAAAGTAATAAATTGTCATAATTTTAAACCATGGTCAAGTGAAAAGCTGGCAGCTAGTAACAAATTTCTTTACTAATGTAACAGGAAGGTATTTAATTTTAGGAGGGCAATGAGATAACAAGAGTAGGTTAAACAGAGCTCATGCCTTGGGTACCATTAATGAGAAACTTTGGAATCAGTGAACTACATTTAAGAGAAAGTAAAAATTTTTTTTACAGTACTAAAATAAAAGTTTTTAATCAGCTACAATGTTAAATCAAATAAAAGACAGTATTTTTTAAAATAAGGATATTTACACAAGGCTCAATATTTTTGAAAATAAAAGTGTCCTTTGATTTAAAATAGAAAAATGCACGAGTTTAATTTTTGAAGGTTGCAAATGATACAACTTGTGCTCTTAAAAAAGGCGAGTTCAGCATTTATGGAAGGTATAGCAAGAAGGAATCATGCTTCTTTTTTTTGTTTTAAAAATTATGATAAAAATGCTTATTGTTATAAAGTTTGGATAAAAACACAATTTTTATTTATAAATAATTTGTTAGCAAAAGCCAATTTCATTCACACTAATTAGATTTTGGTATCTAGGGTAAATGATATATATTTAGAGAAAATTTAACTTTTATTTCTTTTTAAATTAAAATAACTTCACATTATAGTAAAATGCATTTATTATTATTTTGCTAATGTTTTTGTTATACTGAATAGTTCTATATAGACATAATTAAAATGTTGACTAAAATGGATTATTTAAGATTTTATTTCACACTAAGTAAACATAACAATTCTGAAACTGTGTTCAATAAGTCAAAGATAGATGGGGGGGGGGATATCTACATGGAGTATAAGAAAAGAAACAGAAAGATTTGCAAAACATATATAAGTAAAATCTATTGGCATATATATGAAACATGACACAGCTTTTTCATCTCTGACTGGTGGTAAAAATAAATATATTGAGTTGAAATTATTTTGCAGAGTAATTTTGATTAATTTGCCTTCAACTTTTAACTGATTATATTGTCATTGATGAATAAGTAATTTTTGTACTTAGTACATTTACAGGCATTTATTTTGAATTAATGTAGAATATATGCTTTAAAAAAAATTCTACAAAATTCTATTGGATTTAAGATTTAATTAGTTTAAAAAAAATAGCAAAACTTTCTGATTCTCAGATTTAAAATATGAAAGAATTACTCAAGGGAAGTTTAGAATTCAAATTATTGTTTCACAAATTTTCTTATTAATTGTTAACCAATAAAATGTCTTACAAATAAAAGTAAAATCTTTGTTAATACTGACAAAAAGAAAGTTGAAAAATCTGATTCTAATATTATTACAAGCACAAGCATAAAAGCCAAGAATTTGAAATTGCTACTTCTAATTGTAAAATTCAGAATGTTAACAATCAATCAAAATGTTAAAAAAAAAAAAAAACCCTCAAATAACTGACAAATACTAAAAATGAAAGACAGTTTTACTGTATATGATCTGTCTATTTATAGTATAAAATTAAACAATTAATTACACATTTAATGAGTGATCGAAAAAATTTTTTAGACAGCTATCGTGTATATCATTATATAATATGTATCTTAGAATTAATAAACTAGGAAAATAAAATAATACTAAAAATATCAATGTTGTCTTTTTTCAAATTGATTCTGAATTTTACTAATTTCCTGATTTAATGTAAGAAATTCTCCAATTTCTAAAATTTATTGTAAAACTATAAAAACATTTTTAATTTGTAATTTCACTCTTCAAGCTCAAAATATGCATAAATAGAATGTTTTGAAAATTTTTTAAGCAAGTAGCTGGAGGAAGTTACAGGGATAAAAAAGTTCTAAATTCACATTTTTTTATAAAAAGCAGAAATTTTCTCCATAGGACCTTAAGAGACATTCTCTTTAATCTCAAGTAAATTATTATTTGCTGCAATTCTAAAACCCATTTTTAATTAAAAACATAATAAAATTATAGTTATTAGAATATTTGCAAAACTATTTTAATTCATCAACATTAAAAATGATCAACTTAATGGTAAAATGGAGACAATATTATATAAATTAATAATCTGTCATAAAAACACCACAGATAAGATTTAAAAAATTATCAATTGTTATGATAAATAACTAAATTTCACAAATTTTATCATACTGCAGTGAAATAAATTAATCAAATACATCTTTGAAAAAAAAATGTTTTTTAGAACATGTTAACACTTTTCTTAACATTTAGCATAGAATTTCACAAGGAAACTATCACAAACAACAGATTATTACTTGTAAACAAAATTACGTATAACCATGCTTTTAGATAGATGAAAAAAAAAAAAAAAATCACTTATTCTCAAAATCGCCAAGAATGTCGCCAAATGAATTGATCAAAGTTGAACACCAGATTTTATCATCGGATTCTTAGATCATATATTTGATATATTCCTATGATAGATTTCAAAAGTTTTATTTAATAAGAAATCTGCAAATAACATAATACTTATTATGACAATCAAAAGAACCCAAAAAAAATTTAGGGAATGAAAATAATATAGATGATTCGTTTCACCTCTATGTACTTAATTATTCATATTAATGGTAGAAGGAGAAAATAAATATCGGATAACTTACAAAATATTGGCGGATAAGAAAGATGATTACACAATACCTAAAGTCACAATATTATACTCATAATTAGTTAATCTATATACCGGCAATCTGCACGAGGCGAATGTGATGTAAATGTTTTCGTGAGATTGCATAAACCGTATGTAAAGTCGAATGTTACCGGACATCAACATTTTATTTTCGTTGGCAACATCTGCCCTGATTGAAAATTGAATGATACTGCAGTGGAACGACGTAAATAAAATAATTATTATTCCTTTCTTTTTCTGGAGCCACAAAATCTATGCAAAAGAGAGAGCAACGTTCTTTTTTATTGATATTGAAGACGGGTATCAGTATCAGATAAAAAGCATTCTCTACGATTTTTTTAAAACAAAAAGCATTTTTGCCATTGTTATTTCAAATTTTTCATTCATCACTATGATTTAAACGAAGCGTTAACTTTTTTTCATGTTTGAATTTTCTTTTAAAGAAATCAAATTTAATGTCTTGTTATAATAATTGAATTATTAGTTTTACTCTCGTTTTCAATCTATTAGCCAGTTTTGCATGATAATTATTAATTAATCCATCTTTTTTGCTTTCTCAGATATAAAAAGCATAAAGAAAAAGTTTTGCAATTTTCAATATATATATATAAAAATAGATAGATATATATATATATATATATACATACATAAAATAATAAAAAATATAAGCATTATAAAATTAAAATTATTTTGGGAATGGAACGAAGCAATATTTCAGAAACGAAATTAAATTATCGGAATCGAATCTAAAAATTATTTTGGAATCAAACTAAAAAGTAAAAAACAGCATTATTGTATTTAGTGAGCGCAAATGCAGCTACTACTAAAACACATATGAATCTAGACAAATCGATAATAAATGTCAAATTAAAAGGAAAACAATAGAATCAAGATAAAATGAAATAAAATATCTTGTTTGAATACACCAATAAGAATAAACACACGGCGAAATGTCTGACGGATGATTTGTTTACCATATATTCACATGCAGTAAAAGCTCTTTATTCGCGGGGTATATGTTCCATAAATATGCCGCGAATACAGAAACCATGAATACGGAATGGTAATTTATATGGGATTATAGGGGATACGTTCCGAGGTAACAAAATAAAAATAAATCAATTTAATTGAAGTTTTTGAACATTTTGATTCATTGTCTTAAGGCTTAGGCAATGGTTTGAAGAATTTTGTAATTTTCTCTTGCTTGGCACTTTTTAAAAGCTCCTTCAAATCATAGTAGTCGTATTAGCAATTCGCCTTTTAAAAATAAGACTTCTTTCCATAGACGGATCAATGTTCATAAAGAAATCGCAAAGCTCATTTGTCATTCTTAAACCTTCACTAAGATTTTTCAAATTAAATGTCATGTTTCCAGGGCTTGTTGAAGCCTCTTCTTCAATGGGCTGTGAATTTAACATTTCCTCCAAATCGGTTTCAGTCAGATCTTTATCTTGCGATTCAAGCAGTTCCTGAATGTTACTTGATTCTATCTGTTCGAACCTATCTCGTCGTATTCCATTCACTTTTGGCGTAAGTGTTGGCGGAATTGTGCCAATACATAGGTTGAATTCCACCAAGGATCGAACCTGTAATGTTCGGGTTTGAAAGCCAGTAACTTATCCACTATACAAAAACGGCCACTGTTTAGTGGTAGTCACTGGCTTATTACGATGTCACCACAATACTCTCCTACCAGTGAGTTCGGTTGAGAGACGGACGATTTTATTGCGCCAAGCGTTATGGCTAGTATATGAGCGTTGCTGCTGCGTCAAGTGAGTCTGACGACTTTGCGTTGGTGCGTCAAGTGAGTCTGACGGCTTTGTGTTGCTGCGCCAAGTAGGTCTGACGACTTTGCGTTGCTGCTGCGTCAAGTGAGTCTGACGACTTTGAGTTGCTGATGGAGAGATGACGCCAAGAGAGCTGTTGAAAATTCATCACGTCCGAGGTCATCAATTTGGCGTAGATGTTGGCGGAATTGTGCCAATACGTAGGTTGAATTCCACCAAGGATCGAACCTGCGATGTTCGGGTTTGAAAGCCAGTAACTTATCCACTATACAAAAATGGCCACCAATGTTTAGTGGTAGTCACTGGCTTATTAAGATGTCACCACACACTATTTCGGCTATGTTTGCAGTTTGCATTTAACAACATACTGCAATAAGATCTATTTTACTATTTTTGTATTAGTCCATTTGACGGCATTTACAAAGGATATAGAGTTGGATACCTATTGGAATCCTTTTATTATTATGTATGTACTTATTAGATACGATGATAAAGAAATTTTTAGCCCCGAGTATAGGAATTGAATCTCATTTTTTAAATCCGCGAATAGTGAAAACACGAATGAAGGAAGCGCGAATAAGGTGTTTTTACTGTATATGCAAAAATGACAACTGTAAAATGAAACGACTTAAGTAAATTGAATTTTTATATGAGCTTGTTATAAAAATAATCATTATATATCAAATTTTGTCTGCAACCAGTAAAAAAAAAAGTTTCCCATGAGCGTACTTGGCTTTTTTTCACTATATTCTAAAATGTAGAAAATGCTCCTATGCGATATGTTGAAAACAGTATTCTGGACATTCTTTTTATTTTGTATTATATATAAGATACCAAATTTTTCTGCTGTGGAAGAGGAGGGGAATGATTTTTTTTTAAGAATATCTATTAGAAATATTTTAAAAATCTCTTCTACATGCTTACAGCTCACAATTTATGGCAGAATTATGTTAATAAATTTCAAGGAGATTCAAATTTAGAGTTCGCACAACATAATACAATACTATTTTCAGATACTATTATCAGATTTTAGTCTTTAAATGTCAGATTATCAATATTTGAACTTAAATTTTTTTTTTTTATCTAAATAATGATTACATACATACAAAACCAAAATGTATTTCGTAATTTTGTAAAGAGAAACAGTAACAAAAATAATCAAATGTATCATAAAAAGATATACTTAAAATAAAAACCTTTTTTACTTTTTTGTATAAGTTGTATAGAGAAAGTATAGCGACCATCAAAAATTTTAAGCTCGAGATTTGATGAATCTCGACATTTTAGACCTTCTTGAGTTTGAAAAGAATCTTTTTAGAAAATATCTGTCTGTCTGCGACAAAGATGACTCATAAATGCTTTGAGATGAATGGATAAAATTTGACTTGCTATCGTCACCCCAAATTTCTGGATTTTTATCATATTTCTTTAAAACCTCTTTAGAGGAAGTCAGTATGTTTGGTTTTTTGAATATAAGTTAACCCGAAAATTACAAAACAAAGGGAGCTGTATAAATAAAATTTGGTACGCTTATTTAACATCTGTTGTGATGTGTAGTGAAGACCTACGTTTTAGACGATTTGACTGTCAAATGTCAGAAACACTTAAATGAGATAATTAAAAAAAAAGAGTGACTTAAATATTTTAAATCTGGTATGGGATTTTGTGAGAAATTTTTGCTTCAATCGGCTCAGAAAAATGCGTTTAAAATACAAATTTTGTTTTTGGATATTATTAAAGCACAGCATGAATTAATCTCCAAATAACTTGCCAAAAACGACATGATAGGTTCAGTAAAATTTCTAAATTCCCACTAAAAGTTAATAATTCGTTACTATTGTACACTAATGCCATGCCATGACAAATGGGTAGAATATATGCGAGAAAGTTTTGGGGAGACAACCCCAGGTGGTTTATGGGTATAAAATTATTAGTACAGAAAAGATAATTTTCTAAATTTTCAAATAGCATAAAAGCAGCGTTTGTAAAACTTTTATACTCAGAAATTATTAAGGTAGAAAACTTATAAATTTTGATTCATTTTTAATCAAAATTTAAAGAAAGCTTTTCATAATGCTATCATTTACTATTCAAGAAGTAATTAGTGTATCCGAAATTTTCAGATATTTTTCCAATTTATAAACAATATCGCATTAAATTGATTTATATTCGGGAAAGATTTGAGTTAAATAAACGAAAAAACTGACAGAATAAAAAACAGAATAAATAAACATCAAAACACACACACACACACACACACACACACACACACACACACACACACA
>JAPMOQ010048025.1:0-16371 GCA_026543055.1 Argiope trifasciata | reverse complement strand
AGATGGAATGAAGAACTAATTAAATTAATAGACTAATTGATAATTAGCTTTTGAAAATTTTAAATTGCTTTTCCAACATCCTAAATATATTTAAAAACAAACAAATTTGTTACAATAGCATAAATGGAAATGAGTCAAAAAATTAATAAATCTCTTTTTCTTCCTTTTTTAGAAGCATGAAACAAGTCGAAATCAATTTAAGTGTATAAAATGAATTAAAATTGAACATTTCAATAACAACGAAGTAATTTTAAAAAATCTCTAAATACAAATGAATTTAAGAAACAATATTAAATATTGCGTTTAGCGGATAAATGATATCATTCACGAAGAATAAAATAAGGCGTTTAATTTAGTAATCTCATTTACATCGTTTACACAGTTATTAGTGTCTGCAAGACATTTAAATAAAACTGTGAAATTGTAACAGCAAGGCGAAAAATCTAAATCCAAATTACCTATAGTAAAAATTGAAATTTATATTTTATACAGCGAAATCATCTTTTAACCAGCAAAGATTTTATAAAACTATATGAAAAGGAAAGAATATGTACATATATAAGATAATCACATTGATTACTCTGAAAACTTGAATGACCCGACCACCGCATTAGCAACACTGGCGGGAACCGTGGTTGAGTTTTGAGGGCCATTACCGGCCACGGTACAACCCTTCCCTTGGGGAAGTACGTCTTGTTATCGATTTGAGGAGCCAGACCCCCAACTTTTTGCATACCCACAAAGGTAGCGAGAACCAACCATCATGCTGGAAGCTTATCTTCAATTACAACCCTCTCCCAAGGCATACATATATAAAATAACAGCAATTTAACAAATGAGATGTTGTTCTGATGTCAATACTGATACCATTTTTCAAATTAATGTTCTACAAAGCAAAATGAATTTACAATGAGCAGATAATCAAATTTACGAAGTCAATGCAAAGAGATGTACTTACACTTTTCCAGGAGGCACTTCTCGGACGCACTCCCCCGTGGTGAGATTGGCGTACATCGTCACTTTCGTGATGGGTTCGACAATCTCTACCCATTCTGGCGCCGACATCCTGCTGCAAAGACAACAGAAACACAATTAATAACACGGACACACCAACATAAAACTCATTAGATACAAAAATTAATAAACCCAAATTAATAAAACCAAATTAATAAAAATATTTTTAGCAGGAGAACGTTTAGGTATATTATTTGAAAAATGCACCTATGATGTAAAAATTCATTCAAAATGCTCTAAAAACAGGGGACTGGTTATAGATATAAAAAATTTGGTGCATAGTTACTTCTTGAATATTTAACACTAAGAAAGTATTTTACAAAATATTAATTTGTTTTTTAACAAAAAAAAGTCTAATCAAAAGTTTAAAAAAATTAAATAATTTGAAGACACATTATTGAATAAAACTCTTTTATAATTATTAATTAATGAAATGGAAAATCTAGGATTTTTTAGCAGCAAAGGTTGTCATCTCCTAATGATAGAGAATCAGAATTAAAAAATATCCAAAAAAACTTCAATAAACGGAGAAAAAATTTTAAAAAAAAGTTTTTTTGAATCTAAATTTTTAAAGAAGAAATTGTATGAAGGTTGACAGTGAGCTTGTCCCAAAGGTATACTCGCTGAGTTGAATAATTCAAACAGTGAACAGATAATAAGTGCAATGTCATTTTCTTGAATATAATAGAAACAGACAGGATTGTTATAGTCAATTTATTCTATTAAGTCAAGTGATGATCATCTAGGTAATTAGACATGCAACAAAGCTCTCTGTTTACACCACTTTAAAATCCAAAAACAAGCTTTTCAGAATTCCAAATTTACTTATGTGTGATTTTTTTTCTTTACTTTTAATCAATTAAAAACATTTCAAAACTTTTTTTTAGAACTTTTTTTTTTTGTTTTTTAAAAAAAGAAATTATTAAAATGAGCGACGTGATAAAATTTTAGAGCGGAAGTTACCGTTGCCATATTACTATGAGTATATTTTTAAAAATAAAATTAAGATAATCAGACCTAAAGCATTATTGTGATATGATATTTTGAATAAAAATTTTCCTTTAAATTAAAAACACAGGCACACAAATATTAAATCAACGATAATAAAAAAAAGAAACAATCAAATCTAAGGCAATATCGTTATACGATGTTTTGAATAAGTTCGAATACGAAGTTCTCCTTTGAATTTAAATAATAATAATAAAAAACGCAAATATTGTATCAGCGATTGAATATTTTTCTTTTATAAATTGAAAGCCACATAATGAAGAATTAATATTTCAGTGACTTTCACTTCACTTAGAAGAAGTTACTACGGCATCATTGGCTCAGACAGGTGTTATTGCCATAAAACTTTTCATCGATTGATAACAAACACCCTTTCATCATCCTTCTCTACTTTTTATTAATTTAATGCATTAATCACGATAAACATGATGTTTGCTAATTCCTATCACACGATAGATCTCATCGATAAAAAAAATCGGTGCATAAATTTGTAGTCGTACAACTTTTAAACCATTTCAAACCTATTGACTCGAGAAATCAATAACTTAAGACGGTAAGCAGCATTTCACACAAAAATTGGTCAAAATATCGATTTTTATTTTATTTCGAAGTTCTTATATTTCTAATCATTGTGTCAACATTTGTAATATTTCATATTTTAGTTAGGATAACAAATGGAATAAATATACATGAAAATGAGAATTTCACTAATAAAAAAAAAAACTTTTTTCTATGTTATATTTTTCATCGTCATTCTGTTTGAAACATACTAAAATTTGTTTTTTTCAAGCTGATGACAGAGCATTCAATTCCTTTATATTTGTTTATAATTTTGTAACTGTATATGGAATAAGCATTTAGCGGTTCAGTTCTTTTTATATACAAAATACAAAAAAAGCTATATTAGCTTCAATAAAACCATACATTTTTAAATCAATACGCAAAGTTATATAATACATTTTAGTATGTAAACAAATGCAACATGAAATAAAAATATTAAAATTGTACAAAGTATCATAATAAGAATGCCATTTTTTAAAAATTGGTTTTTAATTGATGATTCATATCAAAAAGATTTTTTTTCTAATCAAAATGATTTTATTTAAATATTAAATTGCAAAACAATTAAATTATTTCTAATAGCACAATAAAAAAATATGTTACGCTTCTCAAGAAATCACTTTTGTGTGATATCGACTTAATTATTCGAAGTAATCACATTAATTTAAAATTAATAAAAATTAAAGTCACACTATGCTCAAAAATTAGGTTTAGTCTAGCCTTCCCAATTTGAATAGATATTCATACTAGATATATTTAAAATTGAGTTTCAGAAATGCGAACCAACAAAGCATAATATCTGTTAAATGACACATTTATGTAATAAAAACCTTAAAAAAACATCATAGGATTATTCAGTTTTACACCAAATTAAATATCATTTCAGAATAAATTAAAATGCTACATTTAATTTTAATTTGAGATACTATTTCAGGTAGGTACTTTATATCCTTTTTCACATTTCATAAATTTTCACACACCATTTAATATTCCGTTTTAAAAATTAAAATAAACATTGAGGGAAAAAATAAAAAGGAGAAATCACGAAATACTATAAATAAAATTTTCCTCCAGCATTTTTCGGACAGATAAAAAAATATTCTTTCTTCTTCACTTCACATAATAGTAATATACTGTTCCGCGTTAGTGATTTAACAATTTTTTTCGGTGATAATTTGGTTTAATAAGGTCATTATTCTGACACACTGGGTAAGTTAAAATTATGACTTCACTTGCATGAATACTTTTTAAGTAAAAAACACAAGATAAAAACTCACATTTCTTTCTTTTTTTTTTATGTTTAAAGTTCCTTTATAATCAGTAATGGAAAATTAAAGTTTAATATATTAGATGTTCAGATAATAGATGCAATAACAATTTTACTAAGAGCATTAAACATCGCCTCTAATAGTTTACAAAGCAAATACAAACTTAAGTTTAAAATTCGCTTAAATTTTTTTATTATATAGTTTCTTTTTTAAGGAAAACATTCAAAGCTTCATAAAATTTTAAATTCGCGTTTCTAAGTTGGTAGAAAAAGGCACGATTACATCAATAACATCTTTTAGTACTGTTAAATATTCATATCAGTTTTAAGCCAAAATTCTTAACGTAGCAACTAAAAAACATGATTAATATTATATTTTTACTATTACCGCTTTAATTTAATTTTTTGGAGTTCCTATCTGTTATATAAATAATTCGCAATAAAATATTAACAAAGAAAATTTTGATTTCTTTTCTCATTTTCATATCCATTTATACTGATGAAGTTCAATTGACATATTTTACATATAACGAATCAAGATTTGGCTTTATAAATTTCAGGAAATTTCGAACCTTTTCGCTGAAACGTAAAAGAGTGGTCATTTGTTTAAGTTTGATTCATCTATCTTTGTTTTATTTATAACTTTTGATTTGAATTACACAACAACTATAATGTAAACACCAAAAAATGCATTCGATACTCTGGCAACACTCATATACAGCTTAATATGAACTAAAATACACTTAAAAATTGTCGTGGCTGGTTCGTGAGTGCTTTGAATAAATAGGCAAATAGAAAACTTAACAACAAATTTATTGCAGATGCGTTCGAATTACTCAGCTCAGTAACACCTTCTCCAAGAGCAAACATTCGAATGACATAACTTATAATTAAACTCGCGCTAGTTCTCAAGCGCCATCTATGAACGTTTATTTCCTAATGCTTCAAAACCCAATCACTACAAAAATACTTTTTTAAATGTATCAAAATTAGAAACACATATACAGAAATAAAATGGATATCACTGAAAGAAATGAATTTTTTAAGTGTTGTAAAAACGGATTTTCGTACGATATTTTATAAGGACAATATATGATTATAATAAGAGACATTGCCGGACTTATGCATACATTACACAAGTTATAGCTGAAGGGACCCCTTACCACCCAAAAAAAATAAATGGTATAAATGAGCAAATGCCACACATACTAAACGCATTATTTAAATGGACTTATAAGGGGTTCCATATTTCAGTAAGGTTAGGATCTCATTATGTTTAAATATGGCGTTATTTAAAGCATTGGCATTGAGTGCTCTCATCAAAACTTTCTTGCGCACTCTCTCATAAATTAGTTGTGGCAGAGAACGCCTTGCATGGCATTGGCGTGCAATAGTTAACGAAATCTTAACTTCTGGTGCGAATTCAGCATTTTTACTGAATCTATACACTATCCTTGACAAGATTTTCAGCGATTAATCCTAGATATGCGGTTAATAGCACCCGAAAATTGAATATATATTTCAGACACGTTTTCCCCAGAAGATTTAAACAAAAAATTGATACAAAGTTGCACTAACAATCACAAAAACCCATTACAAATTGACATATTTAAATCATTGCATTTTTTAGTTATTGCATTTACGAGTTTCTGAACGCACAGACCAAGGGACAGTCAATCTCTTATTGCACTTGGCTCAAAATTTGACAGATGTCTATAAATGTTCATTCTGTATGCCGAATCTTATCTATTTGATCTCTAACACGTTCTATAGTTATTTTGTTACTTTATATTCGAACAGCCGGGCTGACAGACTTCTTCTCAAATGATCTTATTCAAAATTTGATAGTAATATGCAAATTTGATGTAAAGATCGTATACCAAATTTCAGCCTCGTAGCTCAAATAATTTTCGAGTTATCTCCGTTAGAAGCAGACAGACATTTTCCAAAAACCTCATTTTCGAACTGAGAGATGTCTAAAATGCGGAAATTTGTCCAAATCTCGAGTACAAACTTTTTGACGATTATTATTTGATTATTATTATAGATTATTTTTTGATTATTTTTATATTTACTTCTCGATTATTATATATTGACCTATACCACATATACAAGAGAAAGTAAAAAGAAGGGTGAGGGGAAAGAAAGATACTGGCGTAAATTGGAACATCCTGACACGTCTAGTCATCTTACTAAAAAAAAGCATATCATTCTGTTAATCACCACATTGAAACCCTCACTAACGAATTCCACAAAAAAAAAATCATAAATATTCTGAGCACAATCGAAATATATTAAAAAAGCCAAAACTTCTTCTCTCTCACACCACCAGAATTAATAATAAATATATAAAAAACAAGCATGTAGAATTCCAGGATTATTTGTCCCCATTCAAGAGAGAGAGAGAGAGAAAAACCGACCAGAGACGGTTTATAATAAATTTTTTTTCCTCTCACACTAGTTGTTCCTCGGCAGTCAGAAATGAGATAATGGAAGCAAAAGGAACGTGCTCAAAAAGAAAAAGTGACAAACGATCTATCTGACGAGCAGCAAGATAATCCAGTCAAGGCACCTGCGACAGCTGAAGAACATATCCAGATGTTACTGACATTAGCATTCAGAAAGAACAACAGAACAGTGATAACATTCGCCAGGCAGTTTATTATAGATTGCAGCTAATTATGAAATATTGCATGCACAGTATTTTATATATCTGCATATGTTACTCAGTAAAAAATAATAATAATAATAATAATAGGCTGCAATTTGCGAGATAATAGAATCTACAATAAAAATAATATATTGACTCAATAAAATGATGGTTATTAATTGTTTTTGTTATAGGTGAACATGATAATATAGCTGTCAAATAACCCAGGACTTCTATAATTTTCTTTGGCAGTAACAATACATAAAAAAAGCCTATTTATGAAAAAAAAAAAAAATTTTACGTAATGATTAAAAAAACAAACTATGAAAATGAAATACTAATGATGCCAAAATTTTAATGAAACGTTTTTGTTTCCATTACTGCTAGATTGTAGCAACGAAAAATCTGACAAAAAGGCCAGTTGATTTTTTTTTAGAGAATTGAATGATTTAATAATCTTAAATTGATATTATTCATTAAGAAGCTTTAATATATTTAATAATGATATTAAAGAGTTTTTTTTTTGCATTATTAGATAAATTTATAATTGTTATTCTGTTGAACTTTTTCGTTATAAGAAACAATTGCTACATAAGAGAAATTTCGGATTTTAATTCTTGATTATATTTTTTTCGACAAATTATGTAAATATATGTGATTGGTCGATCAAATTATGCAATTGTAGATAGCATTCTTAGTTTCTAATGGTTCAATATTAAAAAGACAATTCAATGAACAAATGAATATGGTTCAATACATTAATCTCACTAAGAGAAGAGAAAAATATCTATAACAACAATCAAAAATCAAATAATATTTTGTAGTATTTTTCGTGTCATGAAATTTTTAGTATATATATCAACGATTTTGGATTACAATACTAATTGAACATTATGATTTTTAAACTTGCGATCTCATTAGTAAATATCCCATTGAACATGTTAGTATAACTGTCACACAAGTAACCAGATTCTTGTTTAAAGTTTTATTTATACGAAACATAATTTCTCTTGATCTGTAACTTGATGCTAACCCATTATAGTGGAAACTAATAAGGCAGATAAAAATTAATTCAAATCGATTCGAAAGCGAACTGGAAATAATAAATTTTTCAACCAAATTCATTTTTAAAAAATATTCTTTCAATTAATTAAATTATCAACTAAATATTCAAACTAAATTAAAAGCTCTTTTAATTTTAAATGATTGACCAAGCAGACTCAAATTTTTATTGTTAATTCAGATGAAAAAAAAAAAAGCTGAATTAAGCGTACTATATTGTAGCGAATTTCTCATATCAATAAACAGATCATATTCAAAAATTATTCTATTTAACTAGAAAAGAAAGTGAATTTTTAAATAAAAATTAATTAAATTTCTTTTCCTAAATTTTAATACATGTTTTAAGGGATTGGATGACCCAAGCAAACATTAAATCATGTTCGGCTTAAAAAATGTGCCGAACTCGATTTATATGTTCCTGATTGAAGCGTTTACTAGTTAGATACAATAATCATATTAATAAAACAGATAAGCTAGATTATCATGAATTTCAATATTTTATTAAGCATACAACAGGCTAATATGATCCATGTAATTACAACGGCAATCCAATCCCTACTGAGGTACATGGAAAAATCCGAATTAGCAGGATGCCGCAAACAAATTTTAGTAGGAACAGGATCATCACTGGCAACGACACAACCTCTCCCTTAAGAGGTATGTCCCGACCATGATGGGGGATAACCGACGCTACATCGTTTTTGTACCTATCAGAAAAGCAAGAGCCAACCACCATTCCGAAAGTTTCTCAACTCTAAATCGATAGGAAATAATATATCCTATCTAAGATGAATAAGACAAAATTAATAATAAAATATACTATTAATTCTCTTCGTCTTTTCTTGTTTTTCAATAATATTTCAGTCATTAGTATAGCACGTCTGCATTCAACAAACTTGAGAGTTTAGAAATATAACCGCTTGTAGAAACCCTTCAAGTCAAAACTGCGGAAATATCAGAGGTTTGATAATAAAACTAATTTAATACATAAACCTTCTATCATAACATATCTCTGCTTGTAAACGAAACCTCTATCAGGCAAAATCCAATTAAGAAAAGTCGCATGGTATCAACAAGAAAAATTATCACCTAAATGTAGTAGTTAATCCAACAATTACAGCCACAGCTTAACATCAAATCTTTGATATGATTTTTATGACCACAACTAGAGCTCCCAAATAAATTCTGACAGTAAAACAATAATTAAAAAGAAAAAGCATTCGAAACCGCTTATCTGTAACCAGAAAAACCACAAAACAGCAAACTGCAATTCATTCCAACCAGGAGCAAGTTCAAGTGTTACAAACTATCTCCTGGGAACATCTCGGTAGACGCAACAAAAATACTCAAGTTTATTCCACATTTGCGGCGGCGAGCAGGTTTCCGGAGCGGAAGCCTCGAAAAAAACAAAAGGAAAAAGCGAGAACGACTTTTCCTCGAGATACTTACTACTCCACCGAGAATGCCATTTAAGAAATACGGCCGTCCTGCTTCGCTAATCCCAACCCATGCATCGCAGGACAGCCCACTAGGCCATAACAGTAAAACCCTTTTATGAGCATAATCCTCGAAAACAGCACGTAGAAGTCACAAGTAGGAGAGAACGGTCGTTGCTCTCTCTGCGTGTGTGGAGCGAACTTTGCCTGTATTGATTGACAAGCGCGCGGTGCTGGCTTTTTCCAAAGGGGAGAGAGATAGAGAAAGATGCTACCCATATTCTTGGTCCACTGCCAGAGGGTGTTTACTTCCGTTACTCGCTCTGGGTCGAAATTGGACGGAAGATACAAAGGACGCTGCTTGTGGGGGTGTTCCAGCGAGGAGGCCTCATGAGGCAGTTCATCAGCCGTGCTTATGTGATAGAATTTCGTGGTATTTGTTTGGAAACTCTCCAAATACGATGCGCGGGGAAATAAAAGTGAGTTCAAAACTGATGGGGATTGTGAAGAATTTTAGTCAGAGAGATGTAAGTAACAGATGTGACCCTTCTTCTTGCTTTGTAGACCCTCGGGTTTTTATTGTTGGGAATAAGTCAAAATTCTCCTATTTACATCGGCAACATCCGCAATCGGGTTCAAATTTTTCAAATCCAGCTAATTCAATGCAGTCACACAACAGCAGAAATCTAAAACGCTATGCGGGGCCGCGGTGGCCTGGTGGTAAGGTCTCGGCTTTGGAACCGAAGGGTTTCAGGTTCGACACTCGATTCCAGCGAAGATCCGTCGTATGAGGGGGTCTCTTGCACATTAAATCTGTCAGGCCAAACGTCCTCCCGCTGGTTTGGTGTGGTGTGGAGAGGGTGGTACCATTTCAGGTGTCGTCCTCGTCATCTGACCATGGTTTAAAATTACGAGGTCAGTCCCAAAATAGCCCTCGTGTTGCTTTAAACGGGACGTTAATATAAACTAAACTAAAACGCTATGCTAATAAGATGACTCTTATTTGCATATCATTGAAGAAGATGAATTTTTGTTTATCGCCGTACATATAAATAAGAAATCAAATGTTAGAAGAAAAAAAAGATCGATTGAACTTTTGAGATGTTGTTTGTCGTTGTGTGTATTTCATGTTGATGTGCATCCTCCGATAAGTATGTTTTTATTTTCGTTCTGGTTACGAGATGTAACCACGTTTAAATAAATTTAAAGTTATTCTCTAATCGTCATTGCGTGGTTCTCTTTCTTAATAGATAAATGCAAATTACTAATTAGGCCATATTTATCTCAAAGATTGATCCCCCCATAAGTTCTTATGTACAGGGAAGAGATTATCATAATTGTCGAAAATTCAAACTTGAAATTTTGATTAAGCTTCCCATGCTAGAGTCCTGCAAAATATGGAATTATGTTTCTGTAAGCGATCGAGAAAAGTCGTGGGAAGGGAGGGGGACTAAATGGATGAAATTTGATATGTTGCCTGAACACTCAATTCGTAAAATTCTATTAAATTCCCAATGAAATCCATTTTAATACAATGGCTGCCAGAATAGAAATAATCGCGATAAATACAAAATGTAAAGAGGAGGGTGGATAAAATTTGGTTAACAATTTTATCATTTAAAGTACAGATTTAAATCGAAAATTTAAAAATCCTTTAACGTCATTGGCCATTATTTGGTTTATACATTAGCATGCATGCAACACAAAAACGAATATATATGTGAGTGTGTTAAAATTTTGGTACTTGTCGTGTTCACGACTTTGCTTAATTTTATACAGGGGAAAGAGGGATTACAGCTAGAGTAAAAAGTAAAAGGAAAAGCACGAGTGGAATAAAAACCACGCAAGTGAGAGGGAGAAATTATTATTGTAGCTTTAAAAAAAGGCATAATTCTTTTATTCATTTCGAACTATACACGAGTAACTTTACGTTAATCTTTTGATACTCTCTTTGGCTAATTCTTCATGTTTTCATATGAAATAATTGTTAATACATGAAAGCAAAATACATCTTGTGAATCTAGGATTTCATTATTTAATAGTTTGTACCACTGGAAGTTATTTGTTGCTTTACATTTTTATCTCTTCTAATTATTACATTACTATTTAATATTATTCCTTGCTGTAATACTATTCCAATAAAAATGGCATATCATATTTATTAGGTAACAGTATTTGCAATGCAATTTTTTTCTATAGCAATTGAAGTATCCGGACATTTAAGCACCTTTGAACTAAAAAAACATCGCCAACCTAGAGCACATTGATTGCTGATTCCAAGATTAATTTTCTTAATGGAATATTCTTTGATTCAGTTTTATTTAGTATAAGCTTTTCAGTTTAAGTTTAGTTTAGTTACATTAACGTCGACCTTTTAAAACAACATGAGGGTTATTTAGGGACGGATCTCAAACAGCGGTCAGATGATGAGAACTACACTGAGCTGGCATATTCCTCTCCAGATTTCCACACCACACAAGTGGGAGGACGTTTGACCCAATAGATTTGACGTACACCAAACCCGCATACACAACGATTCTTCGGTAGAATCGGGTGTCGAACATAAAGCCCACCATTGCAGAACATGATATATTACCACAACACCACCGTAGTCAGATTAAATATAAGCTAAAGAGGTTCTAAAGATTGATATTTCGCTCGATGAATTGGTTTTAGTTTTGTTTTCTCATTTTCTCATTTGCTTTTAAATTAGGTTCACAATTACAAGAAAAAAATATTTTGGAGATTTAAAAAAAATTGAAGTGAAAAAGTATAAGATCAGAAAAGTGTAAAAAGATAGCACCTAAAATCAATCTAATGCAATCAATCTTTTAAAAAAAACCCACTAAATTAAAACTCCGTGAAGTCCTTTCTTTCAATCCACAATTAATTAATTTCTGCTTACAAAGCGAAATGACTTTCAGGTTAAAGAACGTTACAACATCATCCAGATTTTACTTGCGCACCGAACGTCACGGGGACGGTAATTAAGTGTTGCCCACCTACTAAGATAAAAAAAAATCATAAAAAAAGAACAAAAAATGTTTTTAAAAAAAAGACATCAAGCTGAGGTGTAATTTTTTCGAAATGAGTCATTATTCTCGAGACGTGATGTAGTGCATGTGGTTGTTGAGATCATAAAAGTGGAACTGAGCACATCTTATTTTCAGCACACGGCGTGACTTCAAAGTAATGAACATTAGGGAATGGAAAAATTTATAAATATAATAAAAACAGTACCTCCTATGTCACTTAATCAAAAAGTAATTTAGTCCAGAATTGGTCGTTGTTTGTTTGTTTGTTTAAAGCGACAGGGATAATCTTATCCCTATTTCCCTTACGCTATTTGCAGAAATCTGCTATTGCTTTAATAGCAATAAGATAAATAATTTTCGAATTTACTTAGGCGTTTCAAGTAAATAGCATGATTAATGTATAATGAAAAATACTTTAACATAACCTTCGTGTAATGTATATGAAATAACTAAGTTTCTCTGCAAATGTATCATTAGACGATAAATAATTTAGTATAATCTAAGCAGTTATATATTTTTATATAATATATTATTAATATATATTTATCTCATATATATTTTTTTTATCTTCAAAGAATATTCTGAATTTATTTCGGAATATATTTTTAATTTTCTACACACAAAAATATTATCTACACACTAAATCGACGTTTTCGATAATAAAATCTAACGAGTTTTAAAGTAAACCACAGTAAATGCAAAAATTAAGATTAAAAAAGAAGAATGAACGTCGCTGCAATAATTTGAAAATATTTTCATTATAAACTACTAAAAATCTATTTAAAGTATAAAAAATTAATTAAATTTCATTAGTGAATTAATCTTTGCAAGAAAAAAACAAAAGCAAGTGTTGAATTACATTTAATTTTGTAATTATAAATCCATTTAAATATTATGGCGGTAAATTAAAAAACAGGAAATCTAACGCAGCAAATAGAATATATTTACAGCGTCCTACTTGCATTGATTAAGTAATTAATTTATAAACTATAGGAAACCTACCAAATTTCTTTTATAAATGATTTATCGCTTTTAAATTTAAGATTAATTACCTTTTACACATGCCCTTCTCTCCCACAAAAATTTTCTACACCACGTTCTCAAATTGATCTCTTTTCATAACATTAAATTGAAAAAAAAAAAAAAAAACTAGTAATATATATATATATAAATATAAAATTCAACACTTACTTAGGTCCACAAAGAGAAATTTTATTTACTTTTTATTTAAACTTTTTCTCAAAAATTAAATTCGCGATCTTCACCATACATGAATGTTAATAAAAAATGAAATAATGTTTAAAGAATTTAATTCAATTCCTACGTAGGTTAACTAAAAATTTCTTTATTTTAGATACTTTTTCCAAAAATTTTATCAAATATTAAAAAAATATTGATTTTTCGCAAGAATTGAACGCACATTCTTCACCTTCACGAGAAAAATACCGAAATCCTTGAATTTTACCGATAAAGCTACGGCCCGTAAATTTCAATTTTCATTACAAACTACTAGAACTCTATTTAAAGAATTAAAAATTAATTAATGAATGAATTAATGTTTAAAAAATTGTATTAATATCAAGTGTTATCCACAACAAGTTTTTTAAATGTATTTGAACTTGAGAGGATGAATAAAAAGTATTTTATTAATCAATGAAAATTCGAACAAGATAAATAAATAAATAAGGGAGAGTGTGAACTAATAGTAGGAATTAGAAAAAAATGCAATATAAAAGTGCGGCAAATTAGCAATTTATAATAATGTTACAATACCATTATTTCAGAATAAATTATTTTTATTCTCATTGTTCAACTTCCACAGCAATTTTAGAATCCACCTACACCTGCGTAATTTTACACCTAACAGAAACCGATATGCGTGATAATAACAAAGGAATTCCAGGTCGCGCGCAGCCGCAAGAATTCGGATATCCCAAAGAATGTTTCAAAAGAACAAAAACAAAATTCTGGTGGAAACGTGCGAGAGAGGACAAAACAGGAACCGGAAGTGTACCGGAGGAAAAAGGAAGCCCCACCGATTAGGAGAAAAGGAAGATAGAGGATGCTGGAGTTCAGAAAACTATTTCGAGAGCGCTGGGGCGGCACGTACAAAGAACTTTCTCCCTCTGCCTCTTCATTGATTCTTTTTCTTATTGCCCCGGAGATACGACACAAGAACCCTCCCTGTCTGTCCGTCAAACAGTTCCATCACTAATCTAAGAGCAGAGCAAACGATAAGCCTTCCAAGTACACCTGCGCCGAACGATTAGAGCGAAATTACTACAGAGCATCACGCTTTTTATTTACGATGGAGCATTTTGTAGCAAAACAGACATTTATTGGCGTAAAGGCATTTGCAGCTGCAGTTTACTATAGATAATAAAATTAAACGTGTGTATATGTGGACAGCAATATCATGAAATACAAAATAAGAGACAGATGTTGTTAGCATTTATGGAATAATAGTTAAAGAAATAAATATTATAGTGTTTATTAGGAAAATAATCAACATTAAGGGGAAAAAATATGCGTTTTGCTATTTGCAAATATCATAAGTTAAAATAAAATATGATCTATAATTAATTATTTTCCCAAAAGAATACAAGGTAATGATTTAAAACAAAGAAATTGCTCATATCAATACCCAATTTATTCGAGGATATAAAGTGTTATAAACAAGGGAAATGTATAAAACAGAGTGAATTTTTATTTTTTAAAGTTTATTTCAAAAGATGTTTACATAAAAATTTATTTGGTTATTATTACAAATACGTAACTATGTTTTTTTTAATGTACTGAAGCATTTATAAAATCCTCATGCATCAAAAAAGTATCACATGGGACTACGTAACGACGTTTGAAATGAATTTTACAAAAAATAATACAATAATTATATCTTTGTATAAAATCAACTGAAAAAAAATGTTAATTTTGAATTTTATCACGTGATTTATTCTAAATTTTACAGATAGTTTTAAGATATATTAAAGGCCTTTGAAGTAAGAAAAATATGCATTTTTTAAAAATCAAATCTTTAATTGCTTTGGTTCGACTGTTAAATAAGATTAAAATTTCCATTTCCCCTTATGAAGCATTAAAACTTTTTTCAAATATTTTAAAATGAAAAGGTTGCTTATTCTATAATTCAAGAATTGTGAAACATATTAAGAAATTAATATCAACACTGCATAAAAAATATTCTTAAAAATTTTTTTGTCCAGTTTTTTCTATTGTCAGAAAATTTTACCAAAAATTTAGAATTCTGAGAAAATAATATTCAAAGAAAATTTTACAAACATAAAAATGAAAGAAATATCCCAATGAACATAGAAACAAAATTCAATCCATTTTTAATGGTTAGAAGTTAAGAAAATTAAAAAATTAAATAGAGATTTAATAAAAATAAAATATTAATATTTTAGCCAAAAATCAATAAACCAGTGGACAAATTAAATTAATTCGGAGAGAATATAACTTCTGTTACGTAACAACATTGAATAGCACTCCGTTTTCAAGCAATTCAAGTCTATTTTCTGATACATTCCATATTATATAAGCAAGTATTTTCAACTCTTTCTACTTCTTATTTATTGAAATGCATTATATCATTGCGGAGTTCCATGTAAATAACTATTCATTTCGTCTAATTGGACCTATCTGCAAAACACAGCCCGTAAATTACAATTACACTGTATGAAAATAATACCAAAAACTACCTTTCTCTGAAACATGCAAAGAGAGGAGTATTTATTTTATGTATTACAACAAAAACTGCTGGCTCTATAATCTGATGACTACTGCAATTATACGATGGAAAAGTCCCTTGTAATATTGACAAGCAAATGGAGTTCAGAAGGTCGAATTCGCGTAGCAACTTCAGTAATGACTGTTATCTGTATGTTCCAATTGGCAAGGATTTCACGGAAAGCGAGAAGGAAGTAGTGCTCCCAACAACTGGACGGGCTCATCGCCCAAAAAGAGGAAAACCGAGGGATGGAAAGGTGAAAAGGGCACCAGATATCACAGGCAGAAAGATTAAGGGCCAAGGAAATGAGTAAATTCCATTGGAATGAATTCACTGCCAACAATAAGATGTGGTTCAAACTGGAATGTTGCTCATAAATTTTTGGTAGAATATACAAGTTAAGAAGACAATGTAATATGGGATTAATACTGGTTATAAATCAGATTTTCTTTTAAGCAAACCAAACCGGTAACGGTTTTAGAATTAAGATGCTTATTTATATTCGAAGTCAGATTAAACCTTGCGAGGGGAGGGAAATTCAGAAATTGAAGTTTAGAGAATTTTTTCCGTCTCCCGAACTTTCAACATGATAT
>JAPMOQ010048020.1:0-11104 GCA_026543055.1 Argiope trifasciata | reverse complement strand
TCTACTCTCGTAACGTGATCCTTTCAACTGCATCTTCAATTTTGGAAGCAACCAGTAGTAGAAAGAAGCCATATCTGAAGAGTAGAAAGGTTGGGAGACAATGAAATTCTGTGTTCCACCTAGAAAGTCACAATCAGGTATAAGAAAGGAGCCGGGACATTGTCATTTTGCAACTGACAGTTTTTCGTCTAAGAGAAGTCTGGTTTCTTGTGCCTAATTACATATCTGAGGTGGCGCAGAGATTGTTGAGAGTACTCTTTTGTCCTTCCAGAGCGTATTTATGATAGTTGTGGTGATTTTTGAATAACTCAAACCACTATTTCGTTTATCCATAGAGTCGTCTCCAAACACTTGGTGAATATTACGAATTGGTTCGCTTTACAATTACCAAACTTCTGATATAATTTAATGCAACGTCTTTGTTTAATTGGCTCAATCATCTTGAGAGAAATAAAAAAAAATCCGAAGAACACTAATAACAGCACTTAACTTAGCTGCTAACACAGCGACTTTGACATTGGAATAAGGAAAAAAAACATTCAAGCATACACATTAAATTGTCTACTCACCCTGAGCACAGTGGCTTAGCTACAGCATCCTTACCTTGACGAGAAAAATTCGTTGGATTGTTTTTAGACAGTCTTAGTAAAATAATTTTTTTTCACAACCATTAAAGCGTTTTTTTTTAAATTGGAATTACATGCCTCTTTCTCGGAATTTAGAAATTAAACGTTCAGTGAGAATGATTTTTAAACAAGGAGGGAGTTTTGTATTCCATGGACAATGGTAAAAATTTCCATAAATTTTCTCGAAGTGTTTTGAAAATAATTGCAATAGACAACTTTTAAGGAAAGGCAATTTAAAATGGTGTTTCAAATTGGAATATCGCAGGACAAATAACTGCTATCAAAAATAATCTGGAAACACAGTAGACTACTATCATTCTTTGTTTTTCACATGTACCTTGCTCAACAATTACTATCTTTTGATTATATTCTTCTGCAATTAACGGTTCATTCAATTCCGATCACCGGTAAAACTCTATAGGAGGCTCTAGGGAAAAGTCTTTCCCTAGAACCTGCTTTAATGACTAAACAGAAGTTTTTTACGTCCGCTATTGTGCGTTTAAGCAGTGTCAGAAGCGATAGACATTAATATAGGTTTTTTTCTTAATGTTAATTGAATTGTCATTGAATGGGTAAATCTTTTTCGAAAAGAATTTCGATCTTAAATGACTATCTAACGGTGCTGTGTGCAGTAAGAAAAATTATAAGGATTCGTTAGTATAGGCGTTGATTAATTTATGTAAAATAAAGAACAAACTCAAAGGTAATGAGAATCGTTTGGAAACTTGATAAAAATACTAAAATAAATTAAACTCCTCTTAGCTTCTTTATATGTATAATGAAAAAACTTTTTATTCACAATGCTTAAAAGTAGGTAGAACAGATTTTAAAAAATACAGAATAACTGTAGTAATTATACCTATATTTTCAGAAAACTCGAGAAATCTGGTTTGTCATTGTTTATTTAGGAGATAAATTTGCTTTTAAAAAATTGAAAACTCCTGTCAGAATGTTTGGTAACTACAGAATTTAAAGAAATTTATACAGTCATTGAAAAGGGACGGCTATATATATATATATATAGATATATATTCTTACATATCTATTTATTGTAATCTACGATATAAATATTTGAAAAGTCAAAATGCAAGATCCATCATAGTATTACATCGATATCACACTTTGATTCTGTATTCAATCCATGTAACTTTATAATATGAAACGATTTTATTCTTTTTCACAAAAATGTACAACTGTTTTAAAACATGATTTGGAATTTCCCAGATTCTTTGAAAAAAATGGTCCTTGTATTATTACGGCTTTCATTCTAATTCACATAGATAATTTTGTGGAACAGCTAAAATCCTCTCTTTGTTTTAACATATAATTTTCTTTTCTCTATTAATGTGTGTTTTGGCTTTTTTTCCCTTGCCTGTATGCTTCAATTCTGAAAATGCAGTTGAAATATTAAGTATGAATCCAAGTTGACTTTTTGCTAAAATCCCGTCAGTGTCAGTATTTAAGATAGAAAGAGATGATGGAAGAAGATGTAACTATATAGATGTCTTGTGAATGAATAAAATCATATACCTGAAGTTTTTCAGTTATTTCTTTGTTGTAGAGTATTATTACTATTACTCTGTATCAGTGAAACTTTTACAATAAATTATCATGGAAGTTGTAAGTTCCATACTAATTTATTGTAAAAGTTACACTGATGTCTGATTTCGAGCTATAATATTTCTACATTACGTAATTTGTAAATATTTCTAACCTAAACAGTATTGATTGATGTTTGCATTACTATTTTTAACCCCCTATGGACAGGAATAGTGGTACCAAAATTAGATTTAACCCCGAAACAAAATCCCAAGAAGGCTGTTATGTGAATAATTCTGCTAGGGGTGATCTAAAAAACGTTTACAGAAAAAAGGAAAAATGCTTTATCAACAATATACACAGGATAGAAATAATAATTAAGAGACATATGCTGTGGGCACTTCTCTACATAATCACTCAATTTGTTCAAGCATTTATCACACTGCTGGACCAGTTTGTTTAAACCGTCTTGGTAATAATCAGGTTCTGGCTATTAAGCCATTTCTCGACACCTTTTCGAACATCATCAACCTTGTTTCGGAAAAGTGTTTCTTCAATACCAGGAAAAGAAAATAGTCAATGGGAGCGAATTCAGGGTTGTATGGGGAGTGATTCCCCTGCCACCAATACGTTCCCAAAAAACTCTCTGTCCGCTTCAAAGGAAAGACACAATTTTGCTACCTGGTTTCTTCTCATTGCTTCGACCTCGTACACTTCAAGGATTTGTCTGTAAATGTCTGATGAGGACTCCTTCTTGGCCCACAGAAATCGCATCACGTCTCACATCTCTGCGCGAGACCACTTTCCTAGACTTCTTGCCATTACTGTCGCTGTTTCAGGTCTCAGTATTAACACTATATGCTCGAACGACAGATCGAAGAAAACTAGCGCCATCTGTCTCCACTCTGGTTAAAGAATATTCCCATACATAATTTCTAATTTTCAAATACTGGTACTCTCTTAAAAATATAGCAATATTTATTTTCAGTGTAAAATAATTTTTTGTCAAAGGGAGTTTTGATTGCAGAGTTGTTATGACGTGATTAGTGTCACTAGGTTGCTGTTTGATTCATAATGTAGTCATTTAATATATTTAGTTTTTAAAAAAATATAAAAAAGAATTAAAAATAATTTTTCTAATTTATATATATTTATCCAAGGAACATATATTTCGCACATTCTGGATTTCGATGACAATTCGTTGATTTTCATCAATACAGAAGGAATAGAATTAACAAAATTTTAAAATCCTTTTTGAAACTGGAACTAAATAATTTTTAATCAATACACTGTGGTATACCAATGGAAGAAAATTCGAACAGAAATAAATCATGCTCCAACGAAGCATAAAATTTGTCGCTTTTCTCACAAGCGAAAATTATAAATTAAGTACTTCCTAAATATGTTCTCGAGAAGAGTATTTGGAAACAATTTAATTTTTATATGTAATGTTACATCTTCGATGAACTGTTAAATTGAAATTATTCATCCTTGCGTTTTCTGCTTCTTGTTGTGGTTCTGTGAATTGAATTTAGAAAATATCCTACAATCGAATTTGTGTGGTTCTGGAAGAAATAATAACAGTTAATCTAGGATCTCGAACAGATTTAATTTTGTAAAGTTGTATCTTTTCATTATATTATTCACCATTCTCTTTTTCTACTGCGCTGTTTCTTTCATTTTTAATTTACTGATTTTTTTCCCGTTAATATTTGAAATTGTTGTTTCATTAAACTGAGAGCATTACTGTCTATCTAAAAAAATCTTCCTCAGTACTATTTTTGATAGGATAAAATAATTTTTTTTCAGTTTTAATGCCAAGAAAAATACAAATTGTTTTTCAGTAGAAAACAATTTAGTTTAAAGCTGACAGGATTAGTTCTTAAAAAGAATAAATATGAAATACCAGAGTCTATATGGTTACACATTTCGTTTGACTCGGAGCATTTTTGCAATGAAAAATTGTCAACATCTGTAGTGTAGTTTATAACATCGCCTGTAAAAAGGAAGTATATCTGTGATCAATTAAAGGTAAAATCTTAGATTTTTTTCCGCATAAATCTATTTCTTTAAGCTCTAAACATAGTGTTAGCACTTCGAGCTTCCAATATACAGATTCGAAGTTCGATCCTCAGGATGGGCAAGATTGTCTCAGACTTTTATTCCTTTAATGTGTTGATAAACTGAGGGCCAGGCATGCTTGGAAGTAACCATTGGGGGTTCCACATTAGACTGAACACCTAACTGTGACATATGCCTCTCACTCTAGGGTCCTCTGTCAATAAAATAAAACTAATATAGGCACTGTAGGGCTTGGCACACTTGGGTTGTCATGCCACTCAGTTCAGTTAAATTTATTGACAAGATGAAAGTTCATCTCCCTGTTCCTTTGACAAGAGGAACGCTCAAGTTTTTATGTCAAAAATAAGAAAATATCATCTCTTGAATCTATTAAGAAAATGTGGCTGGATATTATTCCATTATTTTCAAGAAAGCTCACAGATATCTAAATTTATTTCAGCGAGCGTCTCTTTAAAACTAACACACAAATCGGTATTCAATGGTGTCGTGACTTACGTGTAGGCAAATAAAGTTCAAGCTTTTAAAAAAAATAATCTTCTTTATTAAACATTTCTTTCAACTCACCACTATCAACATCAACCTTTCCTTTTTAAATCACACACACACTTCAAAACCAACCACATCGCCATCTCTCGTTTCCTCCCCTTTCTTTCTCCCGTTGCCAATCCACAAAAAACAACCAAAGAAACTACCTTTATATTTCTGGTTGCCATACAGGAAATATATAAAAACAAATTAAAGAATGCATCTAAATAAACATAAATTTAAAATTTAGTGACCCTGACACCTTCCCCCCAGAGTCATATTAGATCCAAAGATTTAATATGGCAAAAAAAATAATAAGGGTCACATCATTTACACTTATCAATAGACTTTCCCTACTAATAAATAATTTTAAAGTTCCAAAAATTCTTAAATTCTCTATAAAGTTCTAATTCGTCTTCCTCTATTTACAGTCGAGATAGTGCATCTGCATTGCTTAGTTTTGACCCTTTTATGTGACTTGCCTCGATGTCATGGCGTTGAATGGCTAACGCCCATCTCTGCAATCTTGGACATTGGGGCACAGCACTCGTAAGAAACACTAGCGGATTATGATCGGTTAGCAAGAAGATCTTAGCTCCACAAAGTAAAGTTTCAAATCTTTTCAAAGCCCAAATAATAGCATACGCTTCTCGCTCGATTGTAGACCACTTCTGTTGTGTTGGACTCAGTTTCTGGCTTCCAAAAGCTATTGGATGTACATTGTTTCCTTCATCCATTTGGCCTAGACAACACCCCACTGCTGTCTGCGAGGCATCCGTGTGCAAGTAGTATGGTTTCTCTATATCCAGAATTTTTAATTCTGTAATTCCACACAATGCATCCTTCAACTCGTTGAATGCTTTTTCAGCCTCTTTACCCCATGGAATTTCATTCGGCACTTTCTTCTTAGTAAGTTCTGTTAATGGTAAAGCAGTTTTTGCAAAGTTTGGAATATATTGCCTGTAAAAATTGCATAATCCTAATGCACTCCTCAGTTCTTTCTTTGTCTTGGGAGATTTTAAGTTTTGAATCGCCTTTATTCTTTCTTCCTCAGGTGCGTGCCCACCTGAACCGACTACATGTCCCAAGTATTTAACTTTCTGTCTTGCAAAATCACACTTGTCCAAATTTACTGAGAAATTAAAATACTCCAATCTTTTGAAAACTTCTTCCAAATGTTTCATATGCTCCTCCCACGTATCAGAAAATACCGCTAAATCATCAATGTAAGCACAAGCAAAGTCAGATATAGGTTGGACCATTTTAGACATGGCTCTTTGATAAGTTGCAGCAGCGTTCCTTAATCCAAACGGTAATACATTCCATTGATACTGACCTCGGTGAGTTCGGAAAGCTGTTAAATGTTTGCTGCTTTCTTCCATTGGTATAGCCCAATATCCCTTCAACATATCTAGCACCATTATAAAATTTTTCTTCCCTACTAAGAAATTCAACTCCATCATATTCTGCATCGGACATGCATCAGGTACAGTCAGTGCATTTAAACTTCTGAAATCTATGCATAACCTTACGGTTCCATCTTTCTTATGAACACATACTACTGGGTGTGCTATTTCACTTACTACATGTTCAATTAATCCTAACTCTAATAATTCATCTATTTGTGCATCCACTTCTCTTTTCAAATTCTCCGGTATCTTATAAGTTTTGGGTTTCATGGTTTCCTCTCCAGCTTTTAACTTTATCACATGCTCCCCGACTTTAACTCGTTTAATTCTTCCAGAAAACAACGTTTTGTATCGATATAGCAAATCCTTCAACTGCTTTTGTTGTGTCTCGGTTAGGTATTCAACATTTACTCTTTCTAATGCTTCATCATTTCTCTCAGCTATTGAAAGTTTTGGTGTTTCGTATATCTCACCGAATTCCTCATCAATATCATAAACCACTCCAACAGTCTGAATTCTTGCTTTGTATTCCCTCATCTTGTTTACATGGAGCAATCTTAAATTCCCTTCAGGCATCCTCAAATAGTAGGAATTTGGTTTTACTCTCCTCACAACTTCAACAGGGCCTATCCATCTAGCATAAAGTTTATTGGTTGAGTCCGGTATTAATACAAGCACTTGATCTCCTGGTATAAATTCTCGAGGTTTCCTTCTAATATTGTAATATTCAGCGTACTTACTTTGTTGTACCTCACTTGTCAATTTTGCTTTTCTTGTTGCTACCTCTAACTTTCCTCTTAACTCCTTCAAATAATTCTCTACTGATCCTTTCAGGTTTAGAGGTAATAATATCTCACCAGTCCAAGCTGATTTTAATATCGACAGCGGATCTTTTGGTTCTCTTCCATACATTAGCAGAAAAGGTGGAACACCTGTCGTTGCATTTGGAGCTTCTCTATAAGCCCACAATAAAAATGGTATTTGTCTATGCCAACTTCTTCCTTCCTCTCTGATAATGTGATGCAGCATATTCTTAAAAGTTTGATTCCATCTCTCAATTAAACCATTTCCTTCCGGATGGTAGGGTGTTGAAAAGCGTGGACAAGCTCCTAGAATTTTTAAAAACTCCTGCGTTAAACTTGATGTAAAATTAGTTGCATTGTCCATTACAATCACTTCGGGAATTCCGGTTCTACTGAAAATTTCCAGCAGAGCTTCACACGTATTCTTAGCCATCAAAGATTTTAGAGGGACTGCTTCTGGCCATCTAGAATGTTGATCCATCAAACACAGAATATACTTATGTCCCTGTGATGATATTGGTTCTACAGGACCTATTAGATCTACATTTACCACTTGGAATGGTAGTTCGGGACGACATACAGGTGTTATTGGAATCTTATCAACTGAACGATTTACTTTTCTGCATTGACAACCATGACAGTAACTACAATATGCTCTAATCTCCTTGCTCATACCTGGCCAATAGAATGAGAATTTGATCCTCTGAATTGTTTTCCGAGCTCCTAAATGTGCTCCAAATACTGATTCATGTGCAATTTCTAGTATCTTTTTCTTTCTAATTTCAGGAATCACTAGCTGTCTTACCTTATTTCCACACATAATCTCTTCATGGTATAGCATATTATCCTCCATTACATATCCTCCTTTGTTTTGCTTAGCCAATCTCTATGCCTCTTGAAGAGTATCGCACCTCCTTTGTTGATTCTTATAGATCTCTGCTTTATTTCTGTTATTCTCTTCAGCATCATATTTCCCTATTATCGGCTCCCCTTCTTCCATTTCATTATTCACACTCACGTTCACTGCTTCCTTTTGAGCATCTGATCTTAAGTTCACAGCAACTGTGACAGTTGGATTGTCCATTCTCTTTTGTTCCTTCAATGCTTCATACGTTTCCATATCCAATAATATGTCAGCATTTAGTCCATCCAGAGTTGCCACTATCGTCTTAATTACAGGTGTAACATACGAATTCGTCACTAATCCAATTTCCACTTCTTTTAGTTCAGTCTTTAAGCACGTACCAAACGCAGATTGCAGCATTATGCATCCTTTAGAATCTACCTCTTTACCCACCACACTGCTTCTAAACAGACTTATTTGTGCTCCTGAATCTACAATAGCTTCGTACTCAGTTCCTCCATATGAAATTTTTACTATTTTAAGATCAGACATCTTTGGCTGAACAGCAACCCCTTTCTGATTTTCCATTACAACCTCACCGTTGAATCTCGCAGTAACTACTTTGCTTTCGCTCTCTTTTTCTTCAAGAACTTTGACTTCCGCCACTTTAACCTCAGTCCTTCCTCTTCCTTCTTTCTTATCCCGACAAAATCTGGCCAAATGTCCTGCTCGCCCACAGCTGAAGCACGTAACTGGGTTTTTGAAAGAATTTCGCTTATCAAATCTCCTGTGATTACTCGATTCTTGTCTATATTCTTCACCGAATATATGATTTCTTTTATTAAAATAGCTTTGTTTTTCTTGATGGAAATTTCTATACGATGGATACAAAGAGGCTTTATTATATTGCCTTGCATTTTCATATTCATCTAACTTCTCAGAAAGAGCATCAACTGTAATAATTTTACCCCAACAATCAATAAAATGTTGTTGAATATCTCTCGATACCTGTTCCTTCATCTGCTCCACAATAACAAGTTGTTTCAGACTTTCAAAATCATTAATTTTTAATTCCATAATCCACTCGTTGAAATAATTCGCCAACTCAAACCCAAAATCTCGCCAAGTATTTTCAGACGATTTACAATGACTTTTAAATTTTATTTTAAATGCTTCCGGGCTCAATTTAAATCTTTTCAATAATATACTCTTCACGTGCTCATAATCGTTTGCCTTTTCTTCAGGTTCCCGGGCAATTAAATTCGCCATTTCCAAAGGCAATAGTCCAATTAGATTAGTTACCCAATTTTCCTTTTTAATCTGCACTCTTCCTGCTTGTCTTTTAAATAATATTAGATAAAAACTTATATCACCTTCTTTGGGATCAAAGTTATGCATTAACCTTTGCAATCCAACTTGTTCTTGCATCCTTTGATCTTGAGAACTCATTTCTCCTCCAACACCACTATTTACAAACGATGTCTCTATCTTCAACTTTTCTAATAAAAACTCCTTTTCTTGTCTCTTCTTTTCCAATTCAAACTCATTTTCTTGTCTCTTCCTTTCTAATTCATTTTGACGCTTAATTCCTTCCTCTCTTTCATTAACGATTCATTCTAATAATTCTTTCACAAACGCCTCCTCATACTCTGTACTTCCTAGTATTATCTTTTTTAAATCAACAACTTTCATATCTTCCGTAATAGTTTCTCTTAATTCCTCCGCCAAACACTGCAAATCTACCTTCTTTGATCTTCCTAAAAACGCCATTTCTAAACCAACTCTTCTAAATAAACTTCAATAAATATTATAAATTATATACTTTCTTTCAACAACCTCTATAATAATAAAAATAGCTTACTTTTCACCAGAGTCGAAATATTAGAAATCTTGGAATTCTTCAAATTCTCGAAATCCTTTCAAAGCTCACTTCTTCAAATTCGCTTGAAATCCCTTGGGTTATTCCCGCGTATTTATGTCGTGACTTACGTGTAGGCAAATAAAGTTCAAGCTTTTAAAAAAATAATCTTCTTTATTAAACATTTCTTACAACTCACCACTATCAACATCAACCTTTCCTTTTTAAATCACACACACACACTTCTAAACCAACCACATCGCCATCTCTCGTTTCCTCCCCTTTCTTTCTCCCGTTGCCAATCCACAAAAAACAACCAAAGAAACTATCTTTATATTTCTGGTTGCCATACAGGAAATATATAAAAACAAATTAAAGAATGCATCTAAATAAACATAAATTTAAAATTTAGTGACCCTGACAAATGGTACAATCGATACATTAAAATTCAATGGTATGGAGGAAGGAAAAAATTTTGCAATGATATCCAGTCTTCTTGGAAGTCTGCTATAGTTTAGTTGATGGACATTTGGGATCCTTGAGTTTTGATAAAAATAACTGTATGATAATGTATATATAAAATAGAAATAGTTGCTATCAGTTACACAAAATAATTTTCTTGTGAGATTTGAGTTTGCAATGAAAGGCTCAACATAGGTAAAGGAATTCTGGTTTGTGGTACCACTTCAATGTAAAAACTTTCGTACGAATATCTGAAGATTTTGAATTCTTATATAAAAAGTAGCAAACTCTTTCTTTTTTTTATTTTCTTATCCATATTTTACTATAAATTCGAAAATACCAATCTTAAAATACAGTCATAAAATTTTTCATTATTTCAAAGTTCCTATGTTCAAAAAGTTTCTGTACACTGAAATCTACAATGGAATCACAAAAATTCACAATTTAATCCTAAATATCATTAATATACAGTTTTTTCATCGCTTATTATAAAACAGTTTTGCCATAAAAAACCAAAATTATTAATCTATATCAGTTTTGTTAAAAAATTGCAACACGCCCGTAAGGTGGTACATTATGAACAACGCGAGTATTTTATGGAAGTGAAAACTATATTATATCGAAATGGACAGAGTATAAATAATGGATTTGTGTCATAGCCTAGACTTAAAGTCTATTTATCTTGTGAAAGAAAAAAATACAAAGTTTCCTTTATGCTGTTTCAGAACATTTCGTTCAAGAGAAACTGAAAAAAAAAAGTGTTCTGTGATTTTTAGTTATCAAGACTTTAATGTTATAGTATGAAGTTGGTGAAGTCGGAACAGTTTATGTTTCATTAAACTTCCTCTGTGTGTGTGTGTTATATATATACACTGAAGAGACAAAAGTCATGGGATAGCAATATGCCATATACAGATGGCAGTAGTATCGCAGCGAAAAAGTATAAATGCGCAGTT
>JAPMOQ010048018.1:156835-179311 GCA_026543055.1 Argiope trifasciata | reverse complement strand
AATCCTAAATTAAACTTCCTGTAATAGAAATTTATTTGGATTAATCAAGGTAATGTTATTGGTTCAATGAAAAATTAGAAAAATTTTCCGATGAATAATATGAGAAAAGGTTCAGTCTTAATATAAATTGGGAAACATAAAAAAACTGCAGAAACAATTTTCTGTACGAACATAATACAGCAGGAGGACATTGTCAATGATGAAATGCCAGAAGAGAAACAGTCATCACCCTAAAAAACACTACAAACCTTCTACTTTTAGAAAACCACATCAATAGCTTGTTAAATCTTTTACTGAACATTGTTTCTAAAAGATTTCTAAACGAATGTTTAACTCAACAGTCATAATAATATTCAAGAATGATTAAAAATCAATTTGTATGAATATTTTCATTCCAGCATACTGTACATTTTGACAAACTTCTTAATATGTCATACACAGAATAAAAGGTTTCACAGGCCAAACAACTAAAGCTATCAAATTTAGCAAACTGTTACTTTTTGAAGAGTAAATGCTTACTAAGAAAATCAACTTAAAATAATTTTAGGTAGGTATTTTTCAGAAATCTTTCATTAGGGGACTATTGCTGGTGATTCTTAATTTTTTCCTCAATTCTTACGGAATATGTTATCACTCTGAAACCCTTTTATACAAAATATAACCATTTATATATACCTTTAAATACAAAATATAACCATCTCTATTATGTTAATTTTATTAGTGGGCATTTTTTCTCAAATTTATTTATACTTTTGAATATTAATTTTAACTGATACCTCATTTCTTGTGATGATGTCCAGACCAGTTATTTATTTCCTCAAACTCTCATTCGCTTAACTTGCCGATGGTAATATTACTACAAAAATATTGTTTACTTTAATTATTAATTACAAGGCAAAACTTTCAATTCTGCTTTGATTGTTATGATTAAGTTTTATTTTGAATTTCCCTTGGAAAATTAACTGATTTATAAATCATTAAGCTAAGAAGGCAACGACTGAATCAATCAAGTCTGACATTGACAAGAAAGCCAAATTAACCCTAAATTTTATCATATTACAGTGTTTCAAATTAGAGTATAATTCAATTTTGTACTTTTCCGTTAGCCGGGAGCTGCGAGAAATCGCCAAATAATGTAGAATTGCAACAAATTTGGATCCATTTTATTTGTTTGTTTAGTTTTGTCATTCGCTTGGCTCGCTTTCTGTTCACCTTGGCGACATTTGTGTCTGGATAACGGATCTGTCGTTCATAGATTTGGGAATAGAGAAATCATAGGAAAAAAAAATTGCGTTATTCTATTAAAAAATTTGTCAAATTTTTATGTACTTGAAAGAAATAAAATTTTCTAAATGTTCCAAAGATTTATTAGCTGAAAACCAAACAAACTCATCGGATCGCAAATACATCCCCTTTATTGGTAAATTTGAATTCAAATGATTTTTAAACCATTTATCATTAGATGTTAGAAAAAAGTAGGTCGCACGCAAAAAAGATCATTACATGAATGTTAAATTAAGATTCTTTTTTTTCTTTGATTTTACAACTTTTTTTTGAGACATTTAATTAGCATTACTTTAAAAAATATCTCGCAAAAATAATCTTCATCAAGTCGAGTTCAATTTTTTTTTCTTCGTTCTTTCATTTATAAAATTTCCTCATTATATAAGATGTTTTTCCTTTATTTTTTAAATAAGTTATAAGTTAAAATATCACAAATGAAAGAACATGCCACCAACAATATTTTTTATATTTTTCCTTCGGTATTGACTAGTAAAACGTAAAATTTATTTTAATATGTAAAATTTATCTGTGAATAAAAATTGTCTATACAGGGCACTAGTAGAAGGAAAGATACTAACTTCGAAATGAAATAATTTCTTTCAAATTTGAGAATCAAAATAGAAGAAGTTCAGATTTTTGTTCATTAGATAATTCACAAAATGACTGAAATTCCAAAGAGTATTATGCACACAAAACCAATTACTGTAGCAAAAAAAACCCAAAAAATTATTAGCAATTGAAATTATTATTAATTTTATTTTATTAATTAGTTTATGAATTATATTATTACAAATCCCTATTTTTTTAATGATATTAAATATTATTAAATGACAAAAAAAAATTTCAGCTGTCACAAATTTCAAGTTACGCTTCATAACATTTTTATTTTGCTATGTCAGTTTTAGTTTCTGTGAGTTAGAGTTCTGAACTTTAATTAATCACATGAAATGTATCTCTAAATCATACAAATTGAAATATTTTGAAAAAAAAAAGATTGATGTGTCTCCATACCATAATCTTGCTGTAAAGTTATTTTTAATAATAAAATACAGAAGATTTTAATTCAAAATTCAAGTTCAAAATTTGGAATCGCAGTCCACTTTCTGATATTTAACATATTCAAAAAGCTGAATTTCCTGTAGTCAGCAATTTCCAACGATTTCTGATGTTTATAGCAGACCTATTTTTTCTCTGCTTCTCACAATAATTTGTGGGTGTGTATGTATGTGTATCCGGGCGTGCGCCTTTATAATTTCGATTTATCTGTATCTAAAAATAGTTCTTTTCAAATCATTTGAACTGAAGCTACACTTGAATTTCTGAATTTCATATTCTCTTATTTTCCCTCTCAGTCTATCAATTGCTGAATCCAAGATATTTTATCAATTAAATTCACTTCTAAAGCTATTAAAGTTCAAATTGCATTAAATGGGCATTATCGGTAGTCTTCATACACTTATTGCAAAATATTTTTTTTCTTATTTATAAAATACTAGCAGTACTCATAAAGACTTTATCCATGACATAGCATCAAAAGAAAATCATGTCGATACTGCTACTCTCAGTGGCGGTGGGGTGGTCGGCTGTATTCAAGAAGAAGCATCAAAGGGGGGAAAATTAGCTTTAACCTTAAGTGCAGACCCCACACGATATGACATGGGAATGTTATGCAACATCAAACAAACATAAAAATATATTTAGAAATTATCAAAAATATCTTCAAAACAATTTTTAAAGAACACATTCAGAAATATTCAGACAGTTAAAAGGTAAAAATGATATGTCCGTGCACAAAAAAATTCCACTAAATATATGCAATAGAAACGCTGTTTTAAAATTTAAAAATATACAAATAAATATACCACTGTTCCACACTTGTTTATCAACTTTGTATAATTTGATAGGATGATAACATACACCCCTCATGAGATTTTAAAAAGAGACAGTTACTTAGCTCAACATGAGTGCCCCTTACCTAAGTTCATCATTTTTCTGATATCCGCTAAAAGAGCATATTTTTCCTCTTCATTTTCTTTATAACGCAACAAACAAAGCTTTGTGGCATTTAATATGTTCCTTTTGTACATAATGAGACTTGAATCGCTGTTTGAAGTCAGATGTAAACAAAAAATTGTGCCGCATATACATACCACAGTTCTTGCAATGTACGCAGGCGCAATTTTCGCAGATATTCGGAATAATTAAAATCCAAGTTATAAAACTCCCTTTATTATTTCAATATGATTTTAATGTACTAAAACCTTTTCCAATAAATGTTCTACAAAACAATATAAACATCTCCAATAACCGCTAATTGTTTCTCACGTTTCTGTGGTTCAAATAAACAGACGCTTTCAGGAGACTTCATTTTATACCATGAATAGCTAAATATACATGATTACAGCAAATTATTCAAAGTATACGGCATAATTTGCTTCAGGTTTCTTCTGCAATAAATGTAATATAATTAAACTTGTTTATTCAAAAAATTTTAATGCATCTTTATAAAACCCAATTAGAGTAATCTGCCTAAAAACTCTCGAATAATTCTCCTAACATATCTTAAAATGTTTAGACATCCAGCAGGATTTCGAATTCCTGGAAACGTGACTATGAAAGCCATTATTTTTTTCATTTTCAGACTTACGCATATGAGAGTTTTATATCTGGTAGAATAGTAAATAAAATATTGCATGCATTGTTGTAGACAAACTGAAACCAAAATACTACAATGTTATAAATAAACACATTCCAAATTGCATTTATATAATTCATTTCGTTTTTGAAACATCGCTTTCACTTGAATTAATGTATAGATAATGTATAGATTTGAATAATCGCACCGTTTATTCAAAATGTGGTATTTCTATACTTTTTTCCAAATGTATTTCAAATTCATTTACCTATCTCTTTTCATTTTATAGTTTATTCGGAAAATTGACAGGCTTTCTCGGAATAGTTTTTCAAAAATTAGATAGAAATCTTCAAAAATAGCTCTAAAACTGAACACCAAATTTAATCTTTATAAATATAACTCACATCAAATTTAATTTAATCAACCTCAAGTCATTTTGAAATTCTCATTGGAATGCAAATGGACAGATATTCGGAATTCCCAAATCTTTATGTGAGTGTGTATGTATATATATATATATATATATATATATATATATATATATATATAACTTTGAAACTCAGAATATATTTTCGGAAATATCGATTCATTAAAATCTCAAATTTGAATTTGTGAATGGTTGAATTTATTCTTTCTCATATAGTAAAAGTGTACAAAACAGTAAAATTTAAATTACTTGGTATTATTCCTGATGTATGCGAGAAATGAAAAAAAAATCATTCGCTTAAAAGAATATTGAAAAGTATTTTAAAAGAGAATTTAATCCGAACTTGTTTTAGACGTGGACCGGGCGTGAAACGCCATATCTATGACAACTTAGACTTTCCGATCAATCCCTGAAGACACCATGTCTGAAAAATTCCAAAAACAGTTCTTCGTTTCCTTGTTCTATGACACTTTGTATCATGTATCGCTGTAAAATAAACTCAATATGTTCTGACAAAATGAATTGCTGACTCCTCCTTTCACGAATCTGAGAGAAATTTCGAGCCCGCAAACGTTTTAGAGTTGAATTCATTCTGTTTCGCCTGAAGCACAAGCTTCGCTTTCCAGAAACGAAATTTCACATCGACTTTAGAATCCCCCTTCGACTTTTCCTTTAGAATTTTTTGTTTTGTTTTGTTCTTTCGGAAAAATGCAGTAGGCAAGAATTCTTCACAAAGTTATCTGCTATGGTCCTTTTTAAATTAAGCAAGCAAACTCTATCTAATGGACTGATAGAGGATGTTAAAAAGAAATTTGTTAGTTGTTCAAGAAAAAGAACTCAACAAAAAAAATCAGACTTTTAGTACTAAAAGGAAAATCAGTGCTAAGTTTCTTTACCTGCACATGTTTGTCCCCGGTTAATAATTGCCCGGCTTTCGGGAGTTTTAAAGCGTGTCCCAATTAGCTTTTTTCAGCTTCAAAAGAGTTGGAAAGTTTTTGTATGGGCTGTGAATCGATCCGAGAGTCCTAATTATTTTGAATCAATGATGCGAGTTTCTGTGTGCAATCGCTTTAGCTAGAATTGGAGACTGAACTCTCTGTAAAGTTGAAATTATCTTCTGTATAAATGCCTCCTCTCAAAAAGGTGGAGGGAATGTTTAGTTTGTGAGGATCTTTCGTTTAAATGTTTTCGTAGATTTTTTGATCTGGAAGAAGGAAAGATGGGTGGAGAAAATGGGATTATTTTATTGTTGAAAAGGTTCGTTTTGGAGACTTGATTTTTTTCACAAACTTGTTAGTCGTATCCTTCGTCGGGGAAATCTCTCGTTAAAGAACTCAAATGTGTTTTGTGCTTTCGAAGGCATTTTAAATTACTCTGGGTGATTCTTTTCTGCTATTATCTGTTTGATAAATTTTACTAGGCAATATATTTCGGAATAGTTTTAAACACAATAACAGTTCTTTTTCAAAATAATTTTCCCAATTACCGATTCTAAAGAATAATGAAGAATCACCACTTACGTATTTTTATTCATCTCCGTTGATTCGGTGATACGGCAAACAGATAAAATTGATTTATTTAATGGTATTAAATAAATGATATCACTTTTTCTCTTCTGCCACAGTTAGAAGTCCATGTTTGAATTCTCAATCGTAGGATGATCAGAGTCAACAATAGTTTCTCCTTAAGAATTTAAAATAAATATTTACGACATCGAGGATTTTTTTTATTATTATTATCTTCGATGATTTTTATATTTTTCACTTGGAAGTAAAGGAGAAAACACTGTTTATTTTACTTTCATGTTATGTATTAATTAGGTTTTGCTGTTTATTTTCAAAAAGGAAAAGGAATTTAATATTAAAACTTAATGCACTATCAAAACTTACACTTTTGCTCAAGCATAAAAACGTATGACTTATTAAGACTGACATTTATATATTTAACTAAAAGGAACAAAAAAGATTTTTCGATAATATATAGAACGTAAATTTCGTTGGTCGTGAATTCGTAATAGTTGGTATTCAGAATAGTACCGAAATTGTCGCTTTTATAGAGCAATTATAGGGGCGTTATATGAATTCAAAGTGTTAAAAAATATAGTAGCTCCAATTGTTTTTATGTATTTTGTGAACTTTTTATTTTATACGATTTATTTTCTCTTTCTTTTCTTTGTCCTCTATATCATGATTTATTTTTGTTTTATATCACGATTTTTTTTCTGTTTCTTTGTCCTCTATATAGTAGCTTCAATTGTTTTTATGTATTTTATTACCTCTTTATATTATGCGATTTATTTCCTCTTTATTTTCTAGCTACATTCTTGCACCTCTTTTCTGCTATTATTATTAATAATAATAATTTAATGTTTGATTTTGATAAAGAATTCAAAGACAGGATACAATATAAATTGGGAATTTTCTCAAAAAATGATTGTTAATTATGCTATTGATTTAGAAAATAAAGACATATTCAATTGTTACGTTTTATACCTTTAAATCTTTCAATCTTCAAATCTGTTAAAATCTGAAATTTTTATGTCAATAGAAACAATTAGGATAGGAAATTGATGATAAACCATTGCACTGTACATTTATTTATATTAATTCTCATATTTCCAGCAACATAATAAAATTAACTTAAATGCTGATGTTCACAGATAGAAATTCATTTTTTTTTTCAAAATATATTTTAAACTTTAAAAAAATTATGATTTATGGTACTTGTAAAATTTTTCATTTGCAAGTTACCGAAAAATCGCTATAATTTTACTATTATTAAGAAATATTCATGAACATTTTTCTAAATATACAATAATTTATAAAATTCTTTATTTTGATTAAATCCTCTACATAGTAAACATATTAAAATTTATTCTTTCTTCAGAATTTTAAACGTAAAAGACATTTTTTTTGTTCTTCAAAGTAAGATCTACCGGAATATCGGCATATTATTTAGTATTTCAAACCGTAAACGTTTAATATTTCCACAATTGTAACTAAAAGCAATTTTCAATCAGTTCAATTTCATTTTCTTTTTTGTGATTTAAACAAGGCATATTGATCATTTATTAAATTTTTATTTGTTCATTCATTTTACATGTTAATGTTTTCAAGATGAAAAATATTTATTTACGAGAATTATTAACTAAGCATATTCTAAATGAAAAGAAAAAATCATCATAAAATTGAAATTTAATTAAAACTCGTAAGAAATACGATAAATTTACAGACCTCATTCAATACCATAGATTCAATTAAATTTTACTAAAGGAAATGCTAATTATTTTTATTATACTTTAACTGATGTAAAACTAGATATATCATTTATTTAAAAATCTATTCTTCAGACAACCACCATTCTCATTTTACGAGATTTCAAATGCATTGTGCTTATAAAATTATTCACTATATTTTATTTCCCCAAGATGGAAAATAATATTGCAAGAAAATTTTGCACTTTAACAGAATTTCATCCAAAAAAAGTATATTAATAGAAAAGAAACTTTCCCATGTCTTTTTAGAAATTCCATATCTTTTACAACTTTAACACTCCAAACAAATTCTCGAGATAACTCTCTGTATGAAATTCCCAAGAAGCTCTTCACCTTTTTGCTCTTTGAGATATTACACCATAGATCGGTGTGAAAGAAATTCAATATGATCTGACAAAATGCATTGCTGTCACAGCCTTTTTCGGCTGTTAAAAAAGACGCAGAGTCTCAACCCTTTTAAGGAGAGAATTCATCCTATTTAGCCAGAAGCACAAACCTCTCTCTCTCTATCTCTCTCTCAAAAAGAAAAATTCCTCATCGATTTTGTGCTTTCAAGTCTCTTCTAATCTTTATTTTTTTTAAATAATGTATACCAAAATTCTTCATGAAATTAGCTGCTGTATTCTCAATCAGGTTAAGGTAACCGACATTACGAGATTTCAAATGCATATTTTTGGTTATGTTGGCACAGGTATTTTTGGTTTTTAGATATATTACCAACTAGCCGCCTTTGGCGTCCAGCTGGTTTGCCATGAGTAATGCGTTCTAAAATTTTCTATTGAGTCACATATTCATTAGCCTTGAAGTAATTCCAGGCATTGATTGGCCTGAAATTAAAATTGTTTTCTTCCGTGGTGTTGCCAAAATATTAAATATAATTTTTTTTAAAAAGCCAAAATGGAAAAAAAAAAATATTGAATAAATAATTTAGATGTTGCAAATGATTATAGAAACCTTGGCTTTGCTTTTATTTTTTTAGAAACTATCACATTTTATAATGAAAAAAAAAATTATTGAATTAATGATACAGATGTTGCAAACGATTATAGAATATTCCATTAAGTCGGGAGTTTAATGCATATCCTGTCTAAATTCAATCAGGTTTACCATAAATAAAGAAGATTTGTTGAACAAATTATTTAGATATTGCAAAACTTTTTTATTTAGTTATTGCAAATTTATAGAAAACTCTGCTTTGCATTGTTTTTTTATAAAATGTCACATTTTATGTTTCTTTTATTTTATCCAGTCACGTGCTAAAAGTATCATTTCTTTAGACTTGATTTACGATGATAGTTATTATTATTATTATTTGAACTTCCGTCATTGTTTTTTTATGTTATCCAGTCAAGTGCTCAAAAAAACATGGTTAAAATATTTCTTTAAAAATTTGTTAAAAATGAACGCTTAAGTTATACATTAAAACACTAATACCATTAGAAAGCTAATTTTTTAATATTTAAATTGATGTAAAAATCATGTTTGCGCAATAATATTTTCTGAAGTTATAGCGGAAAAACGTCGAAATTTCACTTAAATTTTAATTAATTCAAATTTTAATTAAAAATTCGAAAAAAAGGGCTCCGAGGTGCACATTCCCAACCCCCAAGGTACACATGTACCAAAATCGGTAGCTGTAGGTCCAACGGTCTGACCTGTAGAGCGCCAACACACACACACACTTTGAGCTTTATTATAAATATAGATTATAAACACAATAAATACAAAAACATTATTTAGAAATATAATATATTTTAAGAAATAGGAACATTTGTACCCCATTTTAATGAAATTGAACCAAAAAGGTTAACATTCTACACAAAATTGTAATGCAAAAATAGTTTCCTTCATACACAAGTTATAGAATAAAATGATGAATGAAATGAACCGAAATCTAAGAAACATTTTGAGATGCAAAGTAGTTATGGGTAAAAATATTCGTATATATGCAGTTTTTCAATAAATTCGCAACTTAATTTTTCTAGAAACACCTATAAATAAAAAAGTATTTCCCCAGGAATAAAACTTTTGGTTCATTCAATTGTGGATATTATTTAAAACACACGCTGAAATTTTTATGTAAATACCTCTATTAGTTTTTGGGATATCATGTTGATGATGGATAATTTTTATGAAATTTAAAATTGAAGTTAAAGACAAATTTTAGCTGAAAAATGTGTTTTTGCTTAAAATTCCTTTGGATAATAGATTAGATCTTCCTTTTCTAAGAAAATATAAACTGTATTGGCAAGAGAAAAGTCTGAATTACAAGAAATAAAGCTTTTTTTAAAAAAACCCCAATGTGGACGAATGCCAGTGTTTTTAACGTAGTCGGATACCTTAAGCTAACAAACTCAATTCGATGGACATATCGTGTAAGAAATATTTTGTTAGGTTTCAAGAAAAAGATCGAATAAAAATTAATTCTTGTGCTAAAATTAAGATCAGCGCCAAACTCCTTTACCTGACTTTATAATTTAACCGGTTTATAGTTGCTTGCATTTTGGAAATTTTGGAGCTTATCCCATTCAGTTACATATTAGCTTTGAAAAGTAAAAGTGTGCTTATTGGTTGGAAATCAATCAAGCAGTTTCAATTATTTTGATTGAATGAATTTTATTTTTATGTTTGATCACTTTGTTTGAATGAATTTTATTTTTATGTTTGATCATTTTGATTGAATGAATTTTATTTTTATGTTTGATCATTTTGATTGAATGAATTTTATTTTTATGTTTGATCATTTTAATCGAATGAATTTTATTTTTATGTTTGATCATTTTGATTGAATAAATTTGGTTTTTTTGTTCGATCACTTTGATCCAATGCAATTGTGAAAGATCTAGTAATTTGATCCAATGCAATTGTCTAAAATTAAAATTGGCAGCTGTTCTAATGTTTTATTTTATAAAATAGGAAGATTTTTTTTTCTTTTTATTTTGGATTTAAAATTTGGCACTAAAAATATTGTTGATTAATTTTCATTTGTAAAAAGTGAGTGAAAGGGATTTTGAATTATCAATGTTAGTTTCTATCCAAGTTTCAAATTTTGATTTTCAGTTCTTGATTTTCAGTTTTCCTTGTTTGAACCCTTTTCTGTGTGGGAAATTTCCCAATAACAATTAAATTTGTGCTAAGCATTTAATTATAATTTTAAATTAAACAATAAATTATTTTTTATCATACAATTTTTAAAGAATCTAAAATCAGTTCTAGAATTTGAATTGTTACAACTATAAAAATGATTTTTTTTAGTATATTTCTAAATATATTTTGTATAACATTTCTTTAATACATTATATAGAAAAATAAACAATTTGAGATAGTAAATTCATGCTGCTGAAACTAATATAGATATTATAATAAATACGATTGTATTTTTAATATATATTTATTTTGCTCTATGGTATACGACATTCAGAAAAAAACTTTAATTACGTAATTATAATTAATTATTTTTTTCCTTTGCTTTACTGCAATTAAAAACTAAGTTAATTTCAAAACTATTAGATATATATTTCCTAAATTGGCTAAGATCCTATTATTTAAATACTTTCGATTAGAAAGATAATCGGAAAATTCAATTTTTACATTGATTTGATCAGTTTATCCAAAGTTTTCAAAAAATTGATATTCAGAGCTTCATAATTCTGCTAATTTTAGCCGCTGAAATATGAAGTATCTTTTATTTAAAATATTGTAGCAAAAATATTTTAATAATTGTGGCTAACAAGAGTGGTATATTCAATAAAAGTAGCTATTTATTGTAATTATTTCTTTTATTGAATCAAATATGCAAATATATCATCCCTTATTTCATTTAAAGTAATTTACGTACCAAAAATACCCTTACTCACCAAATTATTATGATTACTTGTCTCTTATAAGCAATTTCATATTGTTTTCATTAGAGGAAAAGATGGTTTTAAAGAGGATTGCAGGACGTGAGGCATCAGTAGCGCTTTGTTAATTGCGAACAAATTGGCAAAAAACACACTTAGTTTAGTTTAAATGCGAGATTATTGTAGGCGCTTTTATAATTCTCTTTAGCGTAATATTGCCTACACGTGGAATGTTAGAAAGCAATATTGATTGATGTTTAAAAAGAGTGGAGTATACCAAGCATTAAATCAGATCATAATATTTGGCTCTTGACTGTTACAGTCTACTGAATGTTTGATCAGGAAGAATATTTACCATTTACTCCGTTGTTTAGTCCTACAGAAGAGCTTCAAGATTCCCAACTGTTGGGGATCTTAAACAAAGGGTAATTGCAAACTTGATTTAACGCACTGATTGCCACACACTTAAAATATATGCGGTGAAAGTCGACAGTCTATTTTCGAAAGGCTCTGCTATCTGTTTTGAACAAAAGTAGAACGTCTCCAATGTACAAAAAAAAAGTTGAACAAATAAAAATCGATAAGGATGAATAAAAATAGTGATACAATGAATCACATTTTTAATTATTCCTTGCAGATGGCAGGGTGTTAATATGGAGAAAATAGCATGAAAGTATGACTCAAACTACTTGTCACAACATTTCAAACCTGGTGGAAGCAGTATTACAGTTTTGGGAATACTTTATAGAAACTTTATGAGTCCCATGATTACTTAAAAAATCATAATAAACGTCAGATTCCACTTATCAGAGTATTCTTTTAACGTGGAACCCATGCTGACGCACGTAGGAGTATTGATAAGCATTGCCATTTCGTTCTGTAAAATTCGGAAACTGATTTTTCCTTATTTCTTTTAATATTAACAAAATACAATAGGTGTATTTATTGCCTTGCCGTAGAACTATAAAAAATTATTCTGTTTTTTTATAATCCTGATAAAACTTTATTATGTTCTTATTATTAATAAAACTGCATTTTCAAAAACAAAAAATACATATAGCATTATATACGTCAAGCATCATATATCATTACATACACACTAAAAAATACATACATTAAGCAGTCAGATAAATTTTCCCATGTAAATAGCAGAAAAAAGAAATATATATATATTTCGTTTGTATGTTTTATTGCATTAATTAACTAATCACACTTTCATTACATTCGAATGTCATAGACTACATGTTTACAACCACGGTACAGATATTTCATGCTTTCAGAAATGGCCGAAAAATATTAAAAACGCGTATTGAACTATTTCTCTTAGTTAAGAGACTTTTCCTCCCATCGTCAAAATAAAAAATATAAATATAATAAAAGTCTTCAAACTTCTCCAGGAGAAACATTTCGATTTGAAGTTTACTCGCAACATCAAACGTCAAAATCATTTTATATGTCAAGAATCATATTTGTAGAAACGCCCAATACTTGGAGAATAAACTTTGTCACGTAGTGCCATTTTTCATCATGTTTTTTCGAAGAAATGATGAACGATATCTCAAATGAAAAAGTTCTTCTTTAGAAAAGCCGAGGGATAAGGCGCTTTTTTTTTAATTTCTTCTCTCTCTTTTCTTCTTTCTGGCGAGTGAGGATTTCTTGTCATTCCTGACAGCCGACTGAGAAACACCTGACGTTTCAGACCCCCTGCAAAAAAAAGAATGGTTGTTGATTCTTTTGCCTCCGTTCGTATTAGTCCGGATAAAAAAAAAGAGAAAAAAAAATGGTTCTGTAAGATGCTTATAGATTTCAGTTCGTTGCCAGCGTACCAAGCTGGATGTGTAATTCATACCAATATTTATTACTCGTATCAAAAAGTAATTTGTATGCTCTGAGCAAGAATGCCTTGATTTTTTGGAATTTGCTTGGCAGCATAATCTTTAACTTGGATGCTATTCAGTAGATGATTTGATGAAGATGGTTTCTACTTTAATAGAAGCTCTAAAAGTTATTATTTTCGCTTACACTGTAGCCATTATAATCTCACATACAATTTCTATAAGAGATCCGCTTTAATAGATATCCATTGGATTATTCCTGGACCTTTGTAGATAATGATATGACCTGTTAATTTAATCTTACATCCCAAATATAACAAACTGGGGAACACATATTGTAAATCATATCTGTCAAATTGAAAAAATGTCCTAAAGAACACAAACGATGGTTTTTATGTCTAGGAAAACTATGTAATGTGCAGGGCCAGTGGGCCGAGGGGGTTTTGAATTATAGCCAGTCATTCCATGACCACAGAAGTAAACCTATAAGCATGCCTTAAGGGTTTAAAGGACATTACAGACAGGTGAATAGAAAAAACATTTCAACTATAGATATCTAATAAAACAAAGTATTAAGAACAAATAATTATAACATATTGGGATAATGCTTAACATTATTCAAGTATAATTTATTCGATTTTTTTTGTATTTCAATCTTTTTACTTATTAGAGTATTTTAATACATGAAGTATTGCTAGAAAATAATTGTACAAAAGAAAATCGTGATTTTTGATAAATGCATAAAATGATAGTCTAGTCTATACTTATAATAAATCTCAATGTGTGTGTGTGTGTGTGTGTGTGTGTGTGTGTGTGTGTGTGTTGGCGCTCTACAGGCCTGACCGTTGGACCTACAGCTACCAAATTTGGTACATGTATACCTGGGAGGTCGGGAATGTGCACCTCGGAGCACTTTTTTCGAATTTTTAAATAGAATTTGAATTAATTAAAATTTAAGAGAAATTTCGACGTTTTTCCGCTATAACTTCCGAAAATATGATCGCACAAACATGGTTTTTACATCAATTTAAAGATTAAAAAATTAGCTTTCTAATGGTATCAGTATTTTAATGTATAACTTAAGATTCTATTTTTAACGAATTTTTAAAGAAATATTTTAACCATGTTTTACAACAATATATTTCGGACAAAACAATAACATTTAATCTGCACGAGCACGTCAAGGGGGGAAAATTAAGTTTTATCATCGTGTTGCCATCCTATTGACGGAAGTTCAAACTAAAAAAAAACAACTATCATTGCAAATTAAATCTAAAGAAATGCAACTTTTAGCACGTGACTGGATAAAATAAGAGAAATATAACATGTGACATTTTCTAAAATAAATAATGAACGAGCAAAGGGAAAAAATAGCTTTTATTAGCTCTGTTGAAATCATACTGACAGAAGTTCAAATTAAAAAATAAATTAACTATGACTGCAAATTTTATCGAAAAAAAATGTAACATTCACCACGTAATTGGATGAAATTAAATAAATATTTAATGTTATGTTTTCTAAAAAAGAAATACAAGACAAAGGTTTCTATGATCGTTTGCAACATCTATATCATTAATTTAGTAAATCAGTGTTACGTGACTTTCGAAGTTTAAGTATATCAGGCAGAGAAATTATAAAGAGAGCAAGGCACATAAGTATTTAATTGAAAATTTTAGACCCCATTACTCTTGGCGAACCAGCTGGTCGCCAAAGGCGTCTAGTTACCAATAAAAATAATCACGATATTATCCATATTTTCGGGGGAATAAATTTATGCGAACTCATGCATATATTCCCAAAATTAGTAAAATGAGAAATTGCTCTAAAACAAAATGTACATTATATTATTTTAGTATCATTGTATTATTATAGAATCTAGTAGATTAACTTTGTAGGTTAGTCATAAGATCATCAAATTTGGAACTGTACATTATCTTGAGGAAAATATATGCATCAGGTTGAAAAAAAAATGTCTTAAAAGGCATCAATGATAGATTTTTACGTCAGAATACTAGGTAATAGTTTTATGCCACTGGTTTTGTAAGCTTTTCAGTTGAAGAAACATTATAAGTCTAGTTACCAAATAAAATTAATGTGCAAAAAATTCAAAATCTAGGAATCGTAATATATCACGGTAATGTTAAGAAATATTCAAGTTTAATTGATTAAATTTCTGCTTATTTCATTCCGTTTACTTATTGTTATTATTGTTATATTTATAAACACGAAGTTTGTTAGAGTATACGAGCATATAAAAACATCAAGAGACGAAATAAATAAATAAATGCATGCATATATTCACAAAGTAAATCAATCGTATGTTCAACCAATGCGTATATTCAATATTCACAATATAAAATCAGTGATTACTCTAAAATAAAAAGTAAAATTGTTTAAATAAATAATAAGTTGTAAATTTTTTTAAATAAATAATGAGTTGTAAATTTTTTAAAAAATTAAACTTAATTGTCCAATTTATAAAAAGAGGGGAATCAGGATGTACATGGTCTAGAACTGTAAAATACTTAAATCACTCGAAATTAGGAACAGAATTGTGTTTACGTTGTTTGACTCAAACATTATGCTGCTGAAAAAACTGTAAAACATTTTTTTTAAAGTCATTGGATTCTATTAATCTTATTATTAAAAAATTCTTAATACTAGCATTAAAGGCTAGAAAACTTCTTTGATCAAAACTATCAATTATGAATCTATGAGTTTCACTATTCTAGAAGATTATGTTATCTTAGTTCCTAATCAATATATCGTCAAATTCCAAAAATTTCAAAAGCTTCTATTTCGTCACAAACACCGAAGCATTAACATTTTCATCATCTTTTACTATATCTGTGAAACTATCTTCCTTACTAAGAAGCTTACCTGTATACTGCTTAGATAATATACACAAATTCATGATAATACACACAATCTCTCTTGTATATATTTTAACCAATAATTTATATATTTTAACGAAATATTTCGTTTATTTTATTTACATATTTATTGAAGTATCATACTTTAAGCTCAAGATACCCATATTTTGGAGGCATTCTATTAAAATTTATTGACACTTTATGCTTCTGTTTAAGTGCTATATCGGAATATTTAGAGAGCATAGCATTTGTAACATTTGTGGAGGTTAGGGAAGTTTTATGCTCTATATCTGCAGGATATAAAACAACAGAGTAAGAGTATCATAACATTAGATTGATGGGAACTAGTGGCAATTTATACTTTACTGTGGAAATTAAAATGGGTTTTAAGGCACATAAATATCATCCGATTTTAATATATTTCTTCCCATCAACTGTTACACTTGAAAATCCTACAAAGCCTTCAAAGAAAACATCTTGATCTGTTTTCTGCATAGCGAAATTGTATTTTGGTAACATCAGAAACAATTTTGAAAAATCATATAAAAATAATATCTAATGAAAGACAGATATAAAAGAATTTATAATTTATTCGCAAGGATTTAATATTTGGCTCAGTTGTGCCAAACTGTTTCAAAAATTTAGAGCCAATCAAACCTTAGATATAATAATGATGAATAATAATTAAAAAAAGCGAATAATCTCTTACTAAATAAAAGTCCGTGTAAAATGTACAAAATGGTTTTTGAGCAACGACGTAAAGTACTGTCTCAAAATAAAAACTAAATTCAAGAAAAGAATGCCAAAAAAAGGATAGATTTTAAAAAATGGGAAAAATAAAAAAAATTAATCAGGCCTTATACAGTCCTAAAATAATGCCATAAAGATACTTTACTTTTATAAGAAAAAAATGTAGTTAAAAATTTTATTTACCAACTTAATTTTTCTTTAGATTTTCCAATTATATTTCGTATTTCGTTTGAGTTATTTATTTTACTTCTGCTTTGGGTCTTGCTGATGGCTGGAGGTGAAATACATATTGAATAATAAATGGAATGCCATGTAAAAAAATACGAAAATGGAAGAAAATATATTTCTATACAAAAAGAAGAAAGAATAAAATACTTTTTTTAAGTTATTACAAATATAATCTCAGAAGAATTGTTATAATTTGATTTAATTTTCAAAACATTAAATCAAATTCACCTTCGGCACTGAATCTATGAATAATTATTAATACAATGATATATAATTCAAAACATTGATAACTTCCAAAATTTTACTATATATCTGCACTCCTCAATTACTAAAATAAATTTAAAGATATAATATTCTTCATGCTATAGTTTAAATTTCTTTTTCTAAATCTTTCGCCAAATTTTCCGGATGAACCTCGAACTCGGGATTAAAAATATGGATGCTATGATAATTAACATAAAATTTGTCATGTTGAAACCATAAATTATAAATTTGATATTTGGAAAAACACACTATTTCAAAGATTGGAAATAATATTCTCTTAATTTGTTAGCATGGTACAATAAAAAGAACCGTGCCCGCAGTGCATAAATGTTTCTCTATAACAAGTCAAATAAAAAAAAATTTAGAAAGTCAATGATTTTGTTTTAAGAGCAAACTTATTTACTTTCTTTTTATTTCACAAACTTATTTGCTTCATCGGTTTTATTTTCATGTGTATGAAGCATACAAAATGAATGTATTGTAGTTATCAAGAAATTAGAATGAGATTTTAAAGTATCTCCGCGCCTGAGGTCGGAAACATAATTTTCATAATTGTTTCTTTGTCAACAAATTCAATACTCAAAAATGTTTTGAACTTGAAGGCTGAAATTTGGTATTTAGTACTTAAGCCAATGTTTCATATTTTTGTGAAATTTGAAATGAAACCATAAAGCTTATCCGACCCGTTTTCCATGTATATATGAGCACTATAACAACTATTAAAGGGTTTCTAAACATGCTCACCAAACTTTGATTTAGTGCACATGTTTAGAAACCATAAGGTAAAACCGTATTTAATTTGAAATCAAGTTTGCTTATATGTATGATTTTACTTTTGCAAGAAAGTATTCTGAAGAAATCGTGAAAAATATAATGCATATAGACACAATTTTAAACCCATTAAATGGGGTCGCGATGGCCTAATAATAAGGTCACGCCATTAGAACCGAACCTTAAGATTCCAGACCCAATTCCATCGAAGAATCGCAGTGTAAGTAGGCCTGGCCAACGTTAAATACGTCAAGGCTGACTGTCCTCCTGCTGGTGAAGAAGATGCGAAATTAGGTGTCGACCTCGAAATCCGATTGCATTAAAATTTTCAAGTCCGTCCAAAAATAGTCCTTGTGTTTCTTGGAAAACAGGATGCTAATATAACTCAACTCAACCAAGTTCATTGAATACAGAAATTATTAATGTTTTAAATTTCACTTTAATTACTTTACTAATAATAATAACCTAATAATAATACTAATAATAATAACTAATAATAATTAATACTAATAACCAGTACATTGATCATCAAGGTATCTGCAATATTAAGCTGAAGTTAGCAAAACAGATTGCAACCAACGAGTAGCTTTCGTCGTCCGATTATAGTTCAAAAGAATGGGGCTGGTTTCAAAACATCCCTAACGTGGCTATACAATAAAGCATAAACCCAATGATTTTAAAAAATCAGAGACATAAATCGAATAGGGTGAATGAAATTTTTCGTCATATTTAGTGCTTCTTGGAATTTGGGGGAGTAAAGATACCTCTGTCCATTTATCATTCTCGTCAATAGTCTGGCTTAAAATGCCAGGGATGTTAATTTAACAAATCAAATGAAAACATCAACAGAAATGTCATTTGTGGGGGAAAAAAGGTTTCGTATCTAATTTCGCCACCATGAAATGATACTTAGTTAAGATAAAGAACACAAGGGATACAAAGTAAATAAAAAAAATGCACCAAGGTAAAAAAAATTGTTTGAGAAAAACTTGAAGAAAACAATTCACCTCGAACCATTTAGAGAGAATGCTACGGAACTCAATTATTTCCTGGGTACCTGATTTAATATTTATAGCATTACCGGTTCTAGAACTTAATTAAAACTCTTCTATTTTCAGCTTTTTTACTTACAGGACATAATTAAGTAGTCGAAACGTGAAAACAATCATGGCAAATTATCCGGAAAAGCGCTCCTACGCTTTTAGATAGAAAGGAAAAAAACAACAGAAAATTGCATTCAATGAAAAAAAGCACCAGGCTGTCGTGATTTTTAAACATTTCAAAGTGAAATCTATAACCAAGCAAAATGGCTAGAAATTTCGTAGCGCACGCTTGAGCAGAGCCTTGATGAAGAAAAAAAAATTACTTCACTGGAAATTTAGACTTGAACTCATTAACATAACCCATTATAAGACATCGTTTCCTTTTTCTAATTTTTTTATGTTTGTGTTTGTTGTTTCCTGTGTTTCAGAAGCCAGAGTTGCTCAATTTTTCCTTCCCAGTTTGTGATTCGTTAATTAACGGGTTGAATTAAGAAATTTTTGTTTTTAAGTGAGCCGCTATCAGGGCTCTTTAAAAATATTCGATTACAGACTCGATCTTCCAGAATAATTTACGCTTGATTTCGTCCTGCACTAAGGAGAAAAATTAAATAAATGAGAACATTTGTTATACATTTCTGCTTCGTTAAATTCCATTTGAAGTAATGGTTTTTGAAAGAGAAAAAAAATATTATAATTTTTTTTACATTTTTACGACATTAAAAATGGTTAACAGGGGAAGGTGTTATTTGTGTAGAGATTTAATGATAAAGTATAGATTAATGCAAATGTATTCCTGATTTTACACACGATAAATAGCTGATGGAAAAAATGGCGCATTTTCTTGCGTGTTACATGACTTCTTTAAAGTTCAGCAAATTACTTCTTCTTCTTCAAATAAGTCTTCAAAAGACTGCTTCAGAGTTAAGCTTCCTAAGCTTATTTAAAGGATTTAAAGCAATTCTCTCTCGAGTAACCGGTGACAGATTATAGATTAATACATATGTTAAAGAGTATCAAATCAGACACTGACTAACTTAGCATTCTGATAAATTATATGAGTACGCCAGTAAATAATTCACTGCAATTTATGCTCTAATGAAGCAGTTTTAATTTAAATCCATTCAGAATTGATATATATACATAAAATTTTTCTGTTATGGCAATGATTATTTACAAATATTTACAAGTTTATATGCATAAAATTCAACATTCACACGAAAAAGAATTCTAAAAGAACTTACAATTTCTTTTAATGATTTCTTTAACGAATTTCAATGAACAATTCCTTTTCAAATCAAGAATATATTTAAAAGTAAACAAAGAAAGGCGTCACAAACAATCATGTCAGAAGAAAAATAACGTTGTCAAAATAGGAATTTATAAAGATTGGTTACTTTTTTAAAAAGCCAATAATAACAGAGAGAGTTAACTTCAATTAAAAAAGTAAGGTAGCCTTGGCAATGTCTACTCTACTTTTACATCCTTCCACCTTATATATTTGTCCTTTCCTTCCTTTCCACCTTTGTCTTATTAAATAAGTTTAAAATAATTAATAAACGAATATGATGTAAAAGTATTGTCCTTTTATAAGTTCGGTTTTTCTGAGACTTTGAGTCTTCTTCCAATCTTGCTGAGTTTGGCCTCATCTTAAAAGGAAATGTCACAACTCTGTTCCTTTTCCTCAATGTGAAAAAAGTGAATCTTTAAGTCACCTTTCTTTAAAATATTAGGACATTCAACCGATGTTATCCCAAATGGATAGATTCGTTGAATAAGTTGAATCAGTTTGCTGTTTGCACTTTTACTAGGCGAACTTTTCCATCTTTGCCAGGGATCAGCTCAGTAATCTACTCCAAGGGCCAGTCAATTCGTTTTTAATTGTCTGCTCCCACCAAGACAATATCACCGATGGCAACTATTGGTTTTGACTGCTTCTTGCTTATTCTTTTAATGAGAGATTCTATGTATTCAGAACTAAATCTGAAGTTTTTAAATAATTTTTATCTAAACCCGATACTCTTAGTTAAATATTTTTGATCAATAGTGTCAATATCAGAAATTTTGCATTCTTGGATGTTTTGAAGGAACATAAAAGGGGAGACTGATTCTTTATTTTAATCCTGAGTTATGTAAATCAGCGTCCTTGAATTAATAATACTTTCACAATCTGCCAAAATTGTTTCTGTGTCTTCATAACTTAAATTCGCCCTTCCTAAGACTCTATATAGTTACTCTTTCAGCAAATGTATTTCTGATTCTACGAAAGATGAAAACAATGGCGTATTTTCTTATATGATACATGACTGCATTAATGATAAGCAAACTTCTTCTTAAACTCATTCAAAGGGTTTAAATATTCAAACTGTTCACAGCCGAAAAGTTCCTAGTTCAAGCCTCGATTTCATTGAAAAATTGTCATGTAAGCTAATATAGTGCACGTTAAATCTATTGGGACTAATATCCTTCCATTTTTGTGGGTCGAAAGATTTGGAGAGGATAGTGCCAACTCAGGCTTCGTCCTTGTGATCTGACCACTGTGCAGAATTAGAGTTTACCATTTCAAGCGTTGCTTTAAACCAAGATTTAATATAACTAAGCCTAACAAATTAAACCAAGCCACACGTCAGACGTCACCCATAAGCCTACCAGAACCATGCTAAAAAATATACATCTCTGATTATGGTTTAGCAATAAAAAAAGATTTTGTTTTTCAGCAACGAAACCAATAAAATTTTATTTAAGCCTTAGTTGGTAACATGCATTTTCATCTTTAAATATTTGCACTTTCGTGGATATTAGGTTTTGGTGTCTCCCTTTATAATAATTACGCCAATTAATAATGTAAAGCGGGTAAAAAAAATGCATCAAATTGTGTAATACACGACTCAATACATACAGAATGCTCACATTTGTACTAAATATAGAAACTAATTGAATGATTGCAAGGAAATTAAGTAATTGCTTAAAATTTTTAAGAAATATATATAAATTCATTTATTAATATCGATTCAATAATTACTGCAATGTTTATCTTCGATATAATTAAAATTCGTTACCAATTTGTAAGCATATAAGGAATATGTTCAACAAATTCTATATTGAAATTAGCAAGCAAAGATTAATATTTAGAAACTAGTAATATGTAAAATTATTAAAATTGAATTGTTGGAGTCTTCATGATAGATGTTTTTAATAAATTTGTCAGTGTGTGTGTGTGTGTGTGTGTGTGTGTGTGTGTGTGTGTGTGTGT